>JAHWXV010027805.1:0-13667 GCA_024586415.1 Phrixothrix hirtus
TTTATATATATATATATATATATATATATATATATATATATATATAAATTAAAGACATACGTTTATTGTAAGAATAAAATTATAAAATCAGCAATTAAATTAAGATGTAGAATATTATTATTAATGTTAAAAAATTTTAAATAATCAGATCAATGAGTAACTAATTATTATTGAAGCAATCTGCAGTTATTTACGCAATGCGCTTGCAATATAAATAAACATTTAACAATATAATAAAATTAATGATTAGGCAATTTAAAGATTTTTGAAGTTAAGCTACCATTGTTTATTCTAACAATACAACTCATCAGTAAACATTATATTTTGTTCGTAAAGAAATAAATACAAAGGTTTTATTTTTATCTTTATTTCTATGTCCTTTAATATGTTTGAACTTAATATACAATTTTTCTTTGGTTCTATAATTTATTTAACGTGATCGCGTTTTTATACGCACTTTTGGAAATGCTGAATGTTCAATTGTCTTCTAATTCGTGTAAAAATTAACTGTGTGGAAGTTAATGGACTGTTTTTTTTGGGCCTAGCTCAAATGCTTGTTTCTGACCTGGATTCCACACATTTTATTTTAATTGTTGCAATTAATTTGATTTACTAGACTGACTCTTAAGTGTTAGATTTTCGTAAATATTTCCAAATATTTTATGTCAGTGACTAGCTCGACCGTACTTTTAATCACTCAATGTGATTTTAACTGCTATTAATATTATTTGCTATACTTGTCTTAATGAATAATTGATTTATTATTTTGAACTGAGATAGTCTCAACTTATTTTAGTGATTACCTCAAGCTATGCAAAATATTTGTAACTTACTTAAATTATCGACGTTCTTAATTACGACCTGACCAATCACAATTTTTAACAGCAAGCACTTTGTTTTTACACATACCTTCATATGAAATACACTACCCATTGAAAATAAGCCTAGGGATTTGAGATTTTGGTATAGAAATAAATAAATACAAAGATTTATTATTATACGTTAAACCATCACGGTTTTCATAAAAAAATTCCAAAGCTTTCGTTGCAAAATTTAACCATAGGCTGCTTAGAGATAAAATAATATTTACCTAATAAATGTCAGCTGTTGCAAGTTTTTTGGTACAATCAGCACTTTGAAATGTCTTCAGTGTGACAATGTCAAAATTTCTTCCATATTTTTAATTTTGACACCGGCTGAATTATCGGTATGAATCGATCTAAGATCCTACCGTCCATTCCAATGGCTTCCTCTAACTGTACTTCAAGAAGTTTCTAGATTTGCTTGGTGTTAAGAAAGGCGGCATTGGAACTAACAGTGAAACTACGTCGTCTTCAGTGATGAGTCGAAATTTTGCTTGTTGATAAATAAAAGTCATAGGCGAGTACGTTGATATCGACGAGAAAGACGAAATTTACAGTTTGCCAAAAGACGTCACATTGCTTTAACACCTGTAGTTATAGTTTGGGGTGCAATATATTTTGGACGGTCAGCTCTTGTGTTCAAGCCAGGCACCATGAACGTTCACCACTACATTCATAATATCCTCGATCCATTGTTACTACCATTCATGGAGACGTTACCAAATACTGCTAACGTTACAAAAAGGTACCTCCACCAAGCGCATTTGCAAATATTACCTTGGCCTCCAATATCACCGGACCTATTGCCGATCGAACTTATTTAAGGGTCCCTAAAAACCTCGATGACCAGCGACATCGCATCGAGGGGATACCCCAATCTGTTACAAAACATGCCATGACGAGTAAATGCGTGCATTACGGCCCATCATTAATTTTATCTTGGAATTGTTAACGTTTCTTTATAATTATTAATTGTATTTAGATAAAAATTTAATCGTTTAATACATAATAATAAAGCATTGTTTTACCAAAATCTTAAAGGCTTAGACTTATTTTCAATGGATGGTGCATTTCATGTGAAAGTGAATGCATTCTATGCTGAATAATGAATTATTAACTTTTCGACTACTTCAAGAATTTTCGGAAGTTTAATGTTAATTTTTATGTTCATTCAATGAATTTGAATTTTATTTGCTAGGCACTTTTCTCGCACTCACAAATTTGGTTAGTCTAAACATTACCTCTTTAACTTTCAGCGACTTAAAAATACAATGATTGACATTTACAAAGATGCGGTTTATTGAGTGTCTAGGATTTTAATATTTTGTTACTTTATTTAAATCACGCGTTTTCCTGCATATTATGTTTTAGGCACCTAGATTCCGAGTTTAGTCTGCTCCTTTGTAATTTGAACACTAGTATAGAATGTGTCTACCTATCTGTTTTAGTGTCACGATTTATACTGTTATTCCTATCACCTATAAATCGTTAACTTGTTAGTGCTTAATTAATTATTTATAATTTAATGTGCATCAACAACAACATGATACCAGTAGGAAATATTGTGATTTTCGTTAAAATCGAAAACACAAATGACGGTAGTTTATCATTGTCAAAAATCAAAATAATTAAATTATCTTGAAAACTACCCAAACAATTTTTTTATTTTCATATATTTGTAGACCAAATCAAAGTCAAACAAGAGATATAAAGGATAAAATTTCCACAACTTTCTTATTTTAATTATACAGACTGTAGATGTGTAACTTTATTCATCTATTAGGTATCGTGTGGTGTTGTTGCTGCTACTGCTTATAAAGCGCGAATTTATAATTCTTAATCGGGCAGGCGATATTATAATTTATTGCATAAACCACAGTCAATTAAATTTTATTTTAAGTGTGAAAACTCGTTACACTTGCCACTCAAAGATACAAAGGTAATGTCCTCATAATTTATGTTTACTCGAAATTTTAGAATGCCCTTTTGTTTGTCTTCCAGAAACAATAAGTTTTATTGTATTTAAAGGAAAAATACCATTTTTGTGAACAATAGATTTTAATGTAACAGATGCGAGATAATTCTTTGTTTAAATATTACAACCTAATATGTGCTACAAAAATTTTCGAAACTAATTATAAATTGTTTGTTAACAACTGAGTTTAAAATTGTGCGCGCAATTTTAATAATATTTATATTTATACGCTACCTACAGTCTTCTCTCTCACTGAGCGCTAGGTAGATTTTGATTTGAATGCTTCCCAGCGACATCAGCTCGTGATAATTCCACTGTATGAAAAGTTGGTATTTATTTAACACCTCCTGAGTAACTTGTACTTTTGAATGAAATTTATCTTCAGATCATTTATTGTGGTTCTTCTACACACGCGCTAACTTGTAGGTGATTTAAATCGTACTTTAATCACTAATATCCTAAAACGAAAAATATATCTTTTATAAAATGGTTATACTATGGCAACTTTTCCTTGCATCTTAATTTACCAATTCGAGACGCACATTTTAAACTAGGTGGTTCTTACTTACAAGTTTTCACCTTCTTAAAATTTTCATTTAAATTCTCACGTTGGGGTTTTATTCCTTTTACATGTCTATGAATTTGTTTTGTTAGAATATCGTTCGTGATTACTAATAGATGTTTCTACTTTTAATTTTAAAGTTTTAGGGTTACAGGAAATGCGTTCTTCTTCCGGAGGTGATTTTCTTGAAGCCACAACTTATGTATTGACGTAAATGATTACAAATCTTGTTTTCTAGATATGTTTTTACTAAAATAAGCTTCCGTTAAGGATTTACTTTATTTTTGTATGTTGACAGCAATCATTTTTATGTTTAAAATGACGTGCAATCAACAGTGTATTAGCTAAATTTTTTTAAAACAATCCATTAATCTGTTTGGGAGATATGTCTTAAAGTTTAATAATAATTTATGAATCACTCACTAAAAATAGATTTTTAAATTTTTTTTACTTAGTTGGTCTGGTCTTTTTTACAGCTATTAACATATATTTCAAAGCATAAAAAAAGAAAAATTTATTGTCGGAAACGTATTACGAAGCACGCATGGAGTTAATTTATAATACATTATCATAATTAAAGTTTTGAATTTGTATTAGTAAAAATTACTACTGATTTTCTCAAAAAAATCGATATAAGGAGAAACTAAATATTGAATTAACATTGCCATTGATTATAATTAATATCTGTTTAAATTTATAATTGATCGTGAATATCGTGGAGATAAATTAATATACCAAATCATTCGCAATTTGGTTTGCTGATGCATATACATAAATAATATGCAACACACTATTTAAATATCAGTAACTAAATGAAGCGTTTTTCTGTTACCAAATGATAGACTAAAAGATCTACTGTTGTAAATTGCTTCGTATAAAAAATAGGCCTGTATACAAAGGCGTCTTAATAATTTCATGTTTCATTTATGAGATCTGACACCTTAAGTTATAGATCATACAAATCATAAACTAATGAACCTCTAATTAAGAGTATGCCTTTGATAAATGAAAAATTATAAATCTAATTTAATAATGTAGTTGGCACGTGGGACGCAAATTAATCCTAATTAATTAAAGTGTGTTGTGCCACCGTTCCATTAGTCTACCTATACTTTCATTAATATCAATTTAAACTTTATTAAATTTTATTTGTTACATAATCACGTTATTAAGTTTGATATTTTGCTACATTTCGCAATCTCTTATGCCATGTTTAGGCTGTGGCGCTTTGTCAAACTAGGCGCCGCACCGTACAGGAAGAAAACAATTCAAGATAAATTGTCGTAATAAGCGTGTTCTTCCACCATGAAGGTCTTAAACTACCGTTAATAAACGTGGGTGAAATGAAACTGTCATTATAGCAAACAACAATAACAAACTTGACATTACGAAATGTACTCCATTCTTGCAAGTTATTTTATTGCCGCTTTAAAGACATCTCCACAACTTATTAAAATGTCTTTTAAAATAAGCAAACTAATTTTAAATGACATTACTTAATAGGTTTATTAAGTCACCGCCGCCGGTTTAACTTTTCTGCATTTAAAAATTGCACTTTTTTATTATCTTAAAAAGAATTATTTATTATTATATTCTTAATTTGCATTATCATTTTAATAAATTTCCCATTAAAAATTTTATGTTTGACAAAATTAATTTAAAAATAGATGTCATTAAAAATTTTGAAAAATTTATCTTAAAACATTTTTTCTATTAAGCTTTTTCATAAATTTTGATTAAATGAAAACAAATTTACAAAGCAATATTCAATAGTTTGTTATGGTATTGATTACACAAGACAGCAATTTTTAATTTTTTTGATTTCTCCTTTTCTATGTACGTACAATGTCGTTTGTGACTAGTTCTGATTACAATGGAAACAATTTACTTCTATCTCGTTAGACTTTGAAAAAAAATAAGTTAGAGCATGAATGTAAGGTATTACACATAATATCACTAAAATGTACAAAGAATTGTAATTTAAAAAAGTATGCTCTTCACTTTCCTTTTGTATTGACCTCAGAACTTTCTGATACCAATGTCTAGCAGGAATCGTCAAGTATTTCGCTATTCCACTTTTTACAGTAACGTTATTCTATGGGGGAAATCTCTTGATGAAACGTTTCTCCGGGTTCATCACTTATGTCACCAACAGTCAAAGGAAAGAAGTCCAAATGCGAATGCGAACGTGTAATTTAAGTCCTTGTTAGAATCTAATCCTTGGTAACTTCTAAGAAGAGCGTCAACAATTCTCTTATAGTTTTCGGATTTTTTATTTCCCAAAACGTTTTAGGCTACCTCTTTAAAAACATTCTAAGTAGCATGTTCTAAATCACTTAGGGCCTTTTCAAATTCCTTATTGCACATTAGTAGGTTAATTTGGAACCCTGCAATGATCCCCTCTTTTATTTTGGCATCAGTATTACGTAGTTGTGCCTTATTTAATTGATATAATATCAATTTTGGGTTAGTCGAGCGGTTTATTTATTCATTTAGGGGCATCGCCACACAATAACGGTATTCGGTAGCAATGTTCTCAGTGGTTTGAGATTTTTTCGACACTTATAGCTTTTACCTGAAAGGCTTAACTTAGGTACATACAACCCCAATACAGTAATGTCAATGTAAAATTCAATTTATTTAAATTGGATAATAATTTCAAAATTTAAACATACACAACAAAGTAAAAATAAATACAATAAATAAAATTAATGTTAAATCTGGTTAAAAAATATTAAATTACGATCAATGCAATCAATTTCTATAGAATTTATAGATATTGAAATAAGTTTGTTTACAATTACTTTACTATGAACTAAATCTTTACGTTTAGCTTAAATAAAGGTTTTTCTACCTGAATTTATCGTTGCTTTGCAAGAAAAATAAATATCTATGACCTTTGTTTAAGCAAACTTAATTATGCTTTCTATTATTAAATAAAGTTCAAATTAATGTTCTTTAAACTTAACTAACTAAACACTCGCGATTCGCGTTCGCGGCAAATAAAATTTAATCGTGAACTAACATTTTCGATGTTTCCTAGTTGGTTTTATCAGGCGAAACAAATTTCTACTCTAAAATTGTTATAACATATGGCACAGTGTTATTAACTTCTTTGAATTACTTGAACGAATTACCAACTCGTGGTTGTCCTGTTGTAATTCGTTTATTGCAATAGACTCGCAAGGAATTTAACTAACGAACTTATTTACTGAACTTTGCACTATAAACACTTATGGTAGATCAGGAAAATGACATGCTTTTTAGTTAAGTTTGCGTTTACATAGCTTTCGAGAATTTCCAATGTCCAATACGGTTATGGTTATTTCAATCTCAGTCAGTGTCTGAACTAAAGTTCGTTTCTCGATTCTCACGTAGTCCGTTTTTAATTTGGAGCGTATCTTTTTGCGAGTTTCGTGTCTTACATGTTAATTTACATGTCTTCGAGGCAAGTTTGTTAAATTTTCGCGCTTCTTTAAATTATACTGTCAGTAGTGATGGTCACATATTTATATTTCCTGTCCATCTTTGCTTTTAACAAATCTGCCGGTTCATAGTATATTTATAACCTATTCTAAAGTCTTAAGAATAACTAATTTATGTTTGGTTCAAACGCATTATCGATGTCTTAAGAATTTTATACACATTTTTATTTAATTCTTAGGCATGTTGTTGCCTAATGTGAATTAATAAATTTTGTTTATTGATGGCATCAACATCAGTTATATTAAGAAAGTTTTATTTGAGATACTGAAATGCATTTCCTTCTTTGTTCTTGACTTGGATTAAGATTTACATCAAACCCAGTTTTATATGCAACGGAGATAAGAAAATTTTAACACCCTCAACTAATATTTGACATGCTCAACTAATACCGGTTTCTTTTTCTCAGGAATATGGTGCTCCCATGGTAGCCATTGTTTAACAACATAATGATAATTATTTATTGGGCTTCGAATATATAAGTTGTAAACCACGCAGAATTATGACAGCCTTTACATCGGCACTGATGTGCCACTTATACTTTGTGTCATATTTTTATAGAATCCGCCCATGTAAATATATTCAATAAGAACTGAACGGTAAATATTTCCTCTAATCTTCTGCATTATGGTCATAGCCCAATTCATGCATTAAATTGTCAACATTGTTGCAAAAAAGAAGATCGTCTCATCTGAGAAATATTATGACAATTCATTCTGTCGATTGTGATATACCATAATATGCATATTTGGAATTCACAGTTTCCTTCCATGTAAACGTGACCCTAGTATATGGACTTTTGATAAATTTAGATGTCGAGCCAGATCATATAATTTTGTTTGAATTATCGAATAGGGTGGGTCGTCTTGGAATGACGAAAATTCCGCATCAACATCTAGCAATTCTGAAATAGTTGCTTCATCTGTTATTATTTTATCTTGCGCTACTTCTAAAACGTTTGAACACCTAGATACTGAAAAAACCTCCGAGTGAGGCGATGGACGAGTTGCAGAAAGTAAACTGGGATAAATAATGTTCCTCTTATTTTTTCCAGAAAATCCCATGGTTTCAATGCAACAAAAGTAGAAGCCCGTCGTATGATCCGTTTGCTTGGTCTAAATCATAGAAACCGTAAACCCATGCTCTTACCATTTAACCAGCTTCTTAAAACAACGAACACAGCAAGTTTTAGGGGTCCAACAGTGGTCTTGATTTTAATTTTAATGCCAAAGTAGTAATAGTAAGCGTTTTCTACTGTAAAACTAATATTTCATTTATGCTGCGGAATACTGAATTTTCCGCAACGGTAGCAGATTTAGCACTTGACAGGCCCCAAGCGCAATTCAATTTTGAAACCCCCTCCTCCCCTCTAAATATTTTCAATACCACTACAATTTACATTCCACATGCATGTTTAAGAGACCCCAGGCTCACACCTGGTGCGCCTGTGCAGAAATTCAGCGCTGCTACGCAAACGTAACAGGAACTGTTCAGGTTATTTGTACAAGTCTAAGAGATTATTTATAGAACACACGCCAGGTTAACCCAAATTAACTCAAATTAATTTAAATCGTCTTCCTGTAACATCTTATATAACCGCATAATCGTAAAGTTACAAATTTCTGAAGTGTGATTGGATTAAAACAAATAGGGACTGTAGTGACGTCATAAACATCCGGAAAATTGTCAGACCTGTTCAAACAGATTAGGAAGAATACAGCTTCTATCAATAGTTAGAATTAATTTAGCAAAAATTCCTCAAATAGATTGAAAACTACTAAATTTCAGAAAAAACAGTTTTAAAAATTTCTCAAAATTGATGTGGCGGAAAAAACATGAAAACGTTTCCATAATCAGCATGAAATAATATGCGTACACGTATATAAGAAAATGAACCTGTGTTAACCAGTGTTATTAGTTTCACTTGTTCCAAAGTTGTAATCTAAAATTCAAAATAAGGTCTGCAAGAATACGCACATTGTACATATTTATAATAGGAGTAAATACATAAAGCCGGGTCTAGACCAAATTCTTGTCAATTTTTTTATGGGCCTCGCAACATTCTACTTACAAAGGAATACCGCGAAGTATCCTCTCCCAATTTTGATAAAATTTTAAATATAGATTCTTTGAATGAAAATAAGGAATACATTTTTTTTTATATCTACTATAAAGCCCGTTTAAAATGCGAAAACCGTCCTCAAAGTTACGCGTTTTTTTGCAAACTACTCAAAAACTACATTTCATAGAAAAATAATGGTAATTGATACTTTATCTATTTTCTTAAGTACTTTTAACCTAGCTGCACGACCTTTTTGAAATCCTAGATAACCCCCCCCCCCCTCAAACTTCAATTTAGGTGTTATCTCGTAATCCCGATTAGAATCGACATAAATATTTTTTTATAGAAATTCTATACTTCAAAATACGAGCTATAGGTTTCATGGTTTTTTATTGTTATTATATAAAGGATGAAAACAGACTTAGAAATTTCGAATTTTACCCATTAAATTTCATTAATTATTGCCATTATTGAAACATTACATCAAAAGTTTCACCTTGTATGTATTACTGATAAAATGACAATTTTACGCTAGACTTAAATAGATTAAAAATCTACCCCGATCCTGTAACACTTCGCACCCTCAGTAGGAAGCCAAAATGTGCTGCACCGATTTCTTTAAAATTCGAAAAATCTCATAGAAATTGAAAGGCACATAATCTACATATTTTAGATTAAACATTATTATTAAAATTTATTTCTAAATTTAACCGCAAGCATATTTACCAATCGCGAAAACAGTATTTTTAAACAGTTATCGTAAGGAACTACACTTGGAGTGACAAGCCAATGTACATTTAAATTAAAAAGATCGGAATTTCCAGTATGGGAGATCCTGGAAGTTATAGTTGTAAAGTTTATTGTTAATTATAAGACAAAATATTTGATAAAATGTTTCTAAATCCAATAAACAAAGCGTACGTTATACAAATTATGCGTAGCTATTTGTCACAACTTAAGTTTTGTTTTGTATAATAAAGTTATAAATATTATGAAGAGATAGAAGGACGTTATAAAATCTTAATAGAAACATAACATCATCATAGAACGTAAATATTGCAATGGTAATTATGGTAGAGATGCTGTACACATAACACTTTTTGGCATCAGACAAGTAATTATAGAAGTTAGTCACATATGTCACATCGTGGGTTTGTTCATCCGTAAAAATCAGAAATCCGCAATAGGTCTCTGTTGTATCCACTCTTGTACCACGAATATTGAAATAGGTTGACAAAACCTTAAAATATCGTTACGCTTATGTAAATTGATAGCGACATCTAATAGTAGCACTGTACCAGAGAAATTCCGTACAGTTTTTCCAAATTCTAAACCCAAACACATCTAAAGATTGTATTTCGCCGGTTGTACCTGGTTGTGTTTATTTGGGAATAGCATTGGCTAAGATAGCAGGGAAATGTCTACTCCAAAAATTTAATAATAATACTGACGTGTCGTTGACATTAGAAAAACAAATCTGTTGTGAGCATATCTTAAAATTTTGAAAATAAATTTTCCAATTTTGACCCCAGATGCTATGCACCTTTGGATCAAATTCTTCGCTGATTTCCTTTAACACGATAATAATGAGGGTAGTAACTTACCAGTTGCAGATATGTTTGAATTGTATAACTGTGCAGTAGCAAATACAAATTGCACAACTGTGTTCACTTTTCATATCTCATCAAGCATAAGTGTTCTTTGCTGAACTTATTTCCAGGAATCCCCTTTGATCCGAATTGTTAACATTAAGCGCTCTGTAGATGTTGAACAATGTTTTTGCTTCACCAGCAAATTGTTTTCCACGTTCTATTGCAGCGTATGCTTTCTGTAATGCGTTTTATTATTTTTCGTGATATTATGCTGTGTACATTTTTAGACTTCGCAACTCATGTAGAGATTACTCTAAATTTTTCTGGTGGCAAGTTTTCTTTTATACTTTCTTATAAAATCCATCTCCCAAGCGTGATGTCAAGTACAGCTTCTTTTCAAGATCACCTGTAAGTTGTTCTAACTTGTTTGGTATTTTTTTTATCTTTTCTCTGCAAGTCCCTTCTTGATATATTTGATGATCCCAGCGCCACAATTGTCTTTCTGAAACCACTTTCCTGTATCTACTTTAGACAGATGCGAACTTCAAATTTCAATTTGTACTACTCCAGAATGTGACTGCATTTCTTTTATTCTTAAAATCCAAATCCTCAAGCAGCTCCGCTGCACATGTTGGATATTCCTAATTATTCTTTATATACGTATTCTAGTTTGCGTGTAGTCTTCTACACCTTGTGCTTCATACGTTTGATCAGGAACCTCAAATTTCAGTACCCCAGATTCTTCCACGTCCATTATTTCATCTATTATTGATATACATAGCAATATTTCTATTTGTTCTTATAAGTCGATTTCACCTGACGTTACTGTAGCATTTGGTAAATGTAACGGCATAAAAACTGCCATTAATAAATTTAACGCATATATTGGATTGATTCGCATGTTATAACATAGTCGTCTTGTAACTAATAATAAACTTTACAACGATAACTTCGCTCTTTATATAAATCAAGGTCTCCCATACTGGAAATTCCGATATGTTTTTAATTTAAATGTAAAAATTTGGTAACAGCGCATTGGGTTGAGGCAAGCTTATTGTGTATCGCTCCAAACATAGATAGTTACGATAGCCTTTTTAAAAATACTCTTTTCTCGATTGGTAAACATGGATACGATTAAATTTAAAAATAACTTTTTAAAGTACATTATATATAAATTGTTTAATTAAGCCTTCCTCGAATAAATATTACTTGTATTAATAAAGCACAGTTGATGCTGTTAGATATTCTTTATTTTATTTTTATTCCAAGCGTCTTCGTTTTAATCACTTGGCATGGCCAATAGAACTCTTTCAAGGAAACAATTTAGATTCTAATTGTTAATAAATTAGAAGTAACGTGCTGGATAGCTTTTTACAAAATTTTCGTCTTGTACGGTCTGAAAATATAAAACTTATAAAATAACAATAATAAATATAATTTACATTGATGGACTAAAAATCACACAAAACATGTTAAATTTTTCTTACCGTTTACAAGAAGTGGTTTTTTAGTATTGACTTTCTATCCGAGGTGCAGTGTTGGCATAGTATAAAATTGTCATTTTATCCTCAATAAATACAAGATGAAACATTTTAATGTAATGTTTTTATATGTTAATTAATAATAAAATGTTAGTGCCTGAAATTCAAAATGTCGAAGTCCATTTTCACCCCTTATATGATAACACTAAAAAAACCTGAAACCCTTATCTCTTATTTTGATGTGTTGAATTTCTATAAAAATTTGTATGCCCATTGTTAAATTGAGTTTGGAGGGGTAGTTTGGCTACGATTTCAAAAATATTGTATAGCTAGAGTAAAAGTACGTAGGTAAATAGATGTAGGGTCAATTTACATAATTTGTTTATGAGCTTTAGTTTTCATGTTATTTGGCGAAAAAGAAATCGCAAAACTTTGAGGCGATTTTCGCCCCTGCAACGATCTTTATAGAAGATATAAAAAATGTATGTCTTATTTTCACCCAAAGAATTTATATACAAAATTTTATCAAAATTGGCTGTAAACACTTCGCGGCATTCCCTTTGAAGGGAGTTAGTTAAACCATTGACGACAACATTTTGGTCGTCAAAAGTGAAAATGTGGACATAAAAAATTCTACCAAGAGTTGATTTTCTTAAAGAGTAATTTAGAGTTATTTATCTATAATACAAATAAAATAGATTATTAATCAAATGTAATATTACAGTTATCTTAGCAACTATTAAAATTTGAGTTAAATTGTAATGTTTTAAATATCAAAAAATTATAGGAACACTTTAGAGAGGTGGATACGATTCGCAGGCCCACTATGAATATAAAAAAATAGCTACATACCCCTTTTGATTGTATAAAAAATTTAAATCAGTTAATATCCTTAAACACTGAAAGCAAGATCAGCTATGGAATTTATAATTTGATTCCATCATGCGAACAAGCTTCATTTGAAAAAATTCAAAACACGGTGAATCAAATACTATGGCGACGTTACACAAACACAATAAGGTTTGTTCAAGATTACATTTTTTCACTGTTATAAATATTTAATAATAAAGCATTAACGATTCGAAGACTATAAAATAGTTTCGATGTTTGTCGGTCGCGACTTTATAATTGCATTTTTACAATTATTTAGTTGATCGAGCGGCTAGCTAATTATTTGTTTATTTATTTATTTAGGGTCAACGGCCAACTAACTTCGTTTGGACTAGCTCTGGCGTGCCACTTAAATTGACACATACAAGTACTGTTGTCTACCTTTTTATCTGGTTTGTTTATTGTTAAAATCGAACTTTGTCATTTGTCTCGAACAAATAGAAAATATCGGTTTAAAACGTATTTGTTAAATAGGAGTTAAAATTGATGTCATTTACATGTAACACATAACCAATTTAAACAATAAAATAATAAAAAGCAATAAAAGAAGTAATTTTATTAATTAAAATAAATGTTATTAAAGTATTTAATTTACCTTACACGAACTAAATTTAGTATTTATAGTAAACAACATATTTGTTGCAAAATGGTTACTGTAATAACGTGTGTATAAAAAGTTTTCTAATTAAGAGACCTATGGAAACAAAATGATGTGTCTTTGCTTAATTCATACAGACATTTCCATTTTCATATTTGTC
>JAHWXV010027882.1:0-14314 GCA_024586415.1 Phrixothrix hirtus
GCAGTTAACATGATAATTGTGTTATTCGTCTTTCGAATACAAAATGAAGTTACAGATAAATTATTTTAACGTCTTAAAGAAAATTAAAGTTTGACCTTATGCCATCAATTTGAAGGTGATCAAGGAGTGTCTAAAAAGCAGATACAGGAAACTGAATCGAACAGTAGCATTTCCAGGTGGCTGTCTATCCAAATAGGAACAAACGAGATGACAGGCACATATTCCCTGGTTTCTAACAACGTTCAGCAGGAACCATTCTCCTTAGAATATTCACCACGTGAATATAACGTAAATACAACCACTAGAAATTAAAGAAACGAAAATCTACGTTAGCAAATTCTATTTAGATTCTATGCAAAAGTAACAACTTACCTTAATCAAAAGATTAAGTGGTCAAGAAGCACAAATATAGTAATAGTTATTAATTAATTCGATAGAACTGGCGTGTCACATAGCGCATACGACTAGAAAGTGCCTTGAAAGGGCGTCGAAACAGAATATATGCGAGAACATCCGCCAGCCAAACTTAACAAATGTGAACTTAATGCATGGAAAAGAAATCTAGAATCAACGTTATAAGAATGCTTGTTTAAAAGCCTAGAATGTAAATATTTGATCGAATAAAATTTATTTGAAAACCTTTTGTGATTAAATATTAAATTCCCTTTAATAATGTTTTGATAATTACTGTTAATTAATTATTGAAATAGCAAATAAGTCCTAAATAGTTCATAATTAAAAATAAACCGTTACAAATTGTTCCCCTCATTCGAAAATCGGTCGTAAAGTTTGAAGAGACTGGTTCAACACTGGACAAACCGAAATCCGGACGACCAAGGTCAGCAAGAACGAACGAATCCTTGGAAAGTGTAAATCAGTGTGTTCGTGACGATCCAAACCTTTCTATTCGTAAACGCGCAAGTGCCCCAGGATTCCAGTTTTAGGCTTCAATTCAATTAGGCTCATTTTTACCTCAATGGGCATGTGAACAGGCAAAATTGCCGACACTGGAGTGCAGCCAATCCGAAACGCAAGCATCAGCAACCTCTACATTCGCATAAAGTGACTGTAGAGGTTGCAATATCGGCGCTGGGAATCATCGGCCCGTATTTTTTCGAAGATGGGAGAGGACACGCAGTTACAGTGAATTCAGAACGTTATGAGGAGATGTTAGATGATTTCTTGATACCTGAACTATAAAACTTTCCTGGGTATAACCAAAGAACATGGTTTCAGCAGAACGGAGTCACGTCACATACGTCCAATACGTCTCTGCAACGAGTTCGTGAAATTTTCCCTCGCAAAGTGATCTTTAGAAGGAGTGACATCATTTGACCTCCATGCAGTCCTGATTTGAGTCCTATTGTTTTTTCTTATGGGGATATCTGAAATCGAAAGTGTACATCACTAATCCGACTTGACTGGTGCAGTTGAGAGAAAACATTCGATACGAAATGGCAGCCATTCCGGAATCTACATGCCGAGCCGTCATGAGAAATTTTGCTGCTTGTTTAAATGAGTGCTGAGCGTGATGTTTTTTAAGAAGTAAATTCCTAGTCTATGTATTTTAATAATTAATAAAGATTTCGGCGACAGACGACCTTTCTTTTATATTGATATATCAAGTATGTATTTTCTTTTGAGACACCTTGTATAACTTAGATAGATAAACAGTATGTGAATTCAAAAAGGACTGTAGAAATCGACAAAATGTGTACAAAATGTTTGTTGAAAAATTGCACAGGCATATCAAGAGATTTTATTTAAGTGCCACTTTAATACCGGTGTGCAATTTTTCAAGTCTTTCTAGCGCTATGGCGTCATTGAAATGTTTTTAAACGTGTTAAACGAGATTGGAAAGATAAAATTTTTTACGTGTAATGCGATAAAACGCAAGGTGAATGGATAACAATTCCTTTAAGAAAAAATGCACTGAATTTAAAAACTATAAACTGTGCACAATGTAAAAACAACCCCTCTAAAAGAATACGCAGATGGTCAGTTTACTACGGCAACGTTTGCATAGAAAACTAAACATCTTTCAATGTTCTAGATGTGCATTTAAATAAGAGGGAAAGAATAAAGTATTGATGATGGTCAGTTTTAATAGAACATGAACCGAAGAAGGGGTAGCTCAATTAACTAATAAAACTCAAATTATAAAAAGAATAATAGAGAACAGATGTAGAGAATTTGGCCATGTTCGAAATTTACCTAAATCAGATCGTCCTTCACGAAGTGAAGACCATCAATTCATGTTCTATCATCCATGCAAAAGAAACGTCAGTTTTCACTAAAAGCTGCCAGTTCCAAATTGTGATTTGGCGCATCCACAACTGTGTGCAAGAAAAATATCCATACAAATTATGCTAAGTACATAAATTATCTGAAGATGACTTTGATAGAAGACATGAATTTTGTGAAAAAAATTATGTTTACGGATGAAGCAATTTTTTTCTTAACGGCATTGTTAACAGACAAATCTGTTGATATTGAGTAGATGAAAATCCATATACCCTCAAAAAATAAATGTATGGCATGATACCGTTCAAAGAACGGTTATTAATCCTTTTTTTTTTTTTTTGATAAAACTGACATTTTTGCAGAACAATTTAAACCCAGCTCTGGCAGTTTTATATTCAATTTAACAAAAACTCGATATACTGAACGACAACCTATTTTTCAGTGAACAATACTACTCCTCATTATGCAGCCACTGTTCGAACTTATTTAGATGAGATGTTGTCAAAATTCTAGGATAGAAGAAGAGGATGAATAAAGTGACCTGCTAGATCACCACTTAACTTCCATTAATTATTTTTGCTAGGGATTCCTGCAAAGTAATACATTGATAGAGATAAAACTTGAAATAAATAATTCAAAGAGAAATGCCTCGCATAATTCGGAAAGTTATCGATAACGTTCGGAGAGAATTTGTGCATCGTCTTCGTAACTGTTAGACTACGACCGGATTTCGACCTGGACGTTTAATTTACTTTTTTTTAATAATTTTTCTTAATCATTGAATTACGCCTTTTTTTAAGTCCAACGCATTGTTTCTAAAAATAATTGTTTTGTATCTACATTGAATTTCATCTCAAAAAAACAAAATATCCATGACGTCATAATTCCTAGAAAAAGACCTGACAAATGGTTTTTAACTCTGAAGCGCAAAGATATTAACAAATAAATGACCTTTAAGGCATAGAAAAACAAAATTAGTTATTTACAACGGTGAATTAAGCGAAAACCTTAAAAGTTCAATAAAATTTTGAACAATGATATGATTGATTTAGTATGGGGCAATAGTGTTCCTTGAGTTTCACTAAATCAGCGACAGATGGTAGAGTGATGCTACAACACAGAAGAAGGCATCAGCTTCAGTAATAAAATGGCTGCCCTACTACTAACAAGCACCGTGTTACAGCAGCTATCTGTGATGCGCTTTTTGAGTAGGTGACAAATCAATTGCAATTTATCGCAGTGCGGTGATTCGTGTTTATCTCTGCACTAAGTGTACGCGTGGCATAAGTTGTGTGTAAGATGCTCTCCGACCGGGGCAGCATAGTGCCGGGCGAAAACATTGCGTTAGTGGAAGGGCTTGTAAAGGAAAACTGTGCTCAAAATAGTCACATTTTGGACACTAGTTCTGATTCAGCGCAGAATATTGTTCATAATGTGTTACAATTCAATAACGTCAGTTGACTGCTGAATTGAAAGACGGTTGCTCCGATGCCTTTTACGTAATTTCGACGTCGAAGGTGATGGAAAGAAATGTTGACTGTGACTAACCAGAAACGAAAAAATCAAGCTAGGCTTCATATACTATCGCCAAAACCAAAAAAATCTGCACTCAACGAGCCGCGGGAAAACTCATACTCAATTTCATCTGAGATGCAACGGGAGTAATTTTGGAACATTATATGGAAAGAGGAGTGACCGTAACCAGTACTTCTTATTCAAAGCTACTTAAAAATCAACAGGCGTATTGTTAGAGAAAAACAACACCCGTTGACAGTTAAGACTATTTAGGATATCAAATTTAAATGTCGCATACATTCACTTTATTTACTAGACTTCGACCCTATATTCGGACGGCCAAAGAAGCTCTGGCAGGCAAGCATTTCACAAATGATAAAGAAGTTAAAACCGCAATGCGTTAGTGACTACAGTCACGACCAAAAGAATTCTTTAAACGTGGTATCCATGCACATTCGAAACGTCATGAAGACTTCGTCGAAAAATGATATGTATGATTTTTTTTAATTATTACAACATTTAAGGTTTTCATTTGATACACCCTCGTACAATTAATAAAATTGGGTTTACAATTCCTAGTATACAAAAATAAACAAAACATTGTTGAATGAGCATAGAGATATAGAACTAACAATAGCCACCACGCGAAAGTGGATACAAGCCAGAACAACATGTTATTTTACTTACTGTGATATATTCTTTCCGAATTGTTCTCACTAGTATCCGCTTTACTAGAGTTAACACACTCCTAGATGTGCTTTTTTCTGGTTTATGACTAGAACTGGC
Organism: Phrixothrix hirtus; assembly: GCA_024586415.1. Classification (NCBI taxonomy): domain Eukaryota; kingdom Metazoa; phylum Arthropoda; class Insecta; order Coleoptera; family Phengodidae; genus Phrixothrix; species Phrixothrix hirtus. The sequence goes on from JAHWXV010027882.1 coordinate 4,546, forward strand.
TAGCCTTATAGCTTGATTTACTGTTGGTTTGTGTCCATTTACTTCAACGCATCTTGGAGGTGTTTTGTTTCCTTCAATCGCATAGTTGGACATTATGATTGTTGTGCCATGCATTGTGTGGACGCATTAATCACAGAATCAACTAAGATAAATAGGTTAAGATACTATTTTTTACTACTTTTTCTGTATAAATAGTAGTCATTTTTCAAACGATCAAAATTATCAACAGGGTTCATATTGTTATGAAATCTTCCAAAACTTTTCGGCGAGAAATATCGATTGCAGGGCCGTCTTTTTCTTTTCTTTTAACTTAACCACCATTGTTTCTTCTGAATTATGACATTTGTTTAAGAAATTTATTCGTTTACGATTTTTACCAGTCATACTCTCCTCGTTTCCTTCTTTTTTCGTCTACTAAATTGGGCAAAAACTGCTTATTCGCTCGTTTTGTACCACAAGCGTGTATTAGATCCTTTTCAAGGTAAGTAATAAATTAATTTCTTCATAAATACAATACACAGGGTGTTCCAAAAACTGTGGGTACGTATGACCTGTAGAGCACAATTTCTTATAATTTTTCTTTCAAACACAATTTTTAATGACATAATTTACTCTAAATACAACCCTGTTTATTAACAAAAAGAAATTATGAATGGAACGATAGCAAACACATACTACTGTAATTTGATATGAATATAAAAACTCGCAATGTTTGCATAGGACGTGCATATAGTAATGTGATGTAAAAGTTCTTGGTCCTTGTTTACTTTCTTTGAAATAACAAAGCAATTTTAAATCAGTGGTTACACTTTAAAATTTAGTTTTTAAACATCTGGCTACAAAATTATGTATTAAAAACACAAGATTCTAAATTGTTTTATCTTAAATGTCAGACATGATATTAATACAATTAATTTTGTTTTAAAATTTGTAACGTATTCAATGGGAATATTATAAAACAAAATATCTGATTCTTTTTGCACCGACCACTAATAATATTATTCACTTAAAATTATTCTTGTAAACAAAAAGAGCAACTGGAAAATACATCGCTTATTTATTTATTTTGCTTTGCGAAAATGATTTTGAAACACCTGTTAGATTTGTGTACCGGAGATTGAGAAATACTGCTTTTTAACATTATCTTCTGGAATAAATATTTTTAAAAACAAACATATGTTCGTAATTCAAGATATATCTATAGGTAACACACATCAAGGGCAACAATATTACTATCCCGCACGGCGCGCGATGCTATAATTGTTAATATTTGCAAAAATATTACGGTTTTGAAAAATATTTCATAAGTGGGGTATGAGTTATTTTTGGGCACCCCGTATTGGTGCATTTAATTTTCTATGCGGTGAGAAAGAAATAAATATTATTTTAAAGGCAAGGATTTAAATACGCAATAAATTCTTTAATTGCCATGAACACATTTCATATTTTGATTATTTAAATGCATTTTTTCCGAATCCATGTAATAATCGTTTGTAATACAAAATTATAAAGTAATGTGGCCTTAAAATTTAATTATTTTAGTAGTGTTGATGTTTGTATTATGGTCATGGGAAATCATGCGTTGAGATGAAGCTTCTGTTACCTTCAAAAACATATCCTTTAATGATTTCCCTCTTGTAGTAGCAACCATCTCTGTAAACATGGATAATGGATAATGGATATGGATAAGTGAATGAATAGTTTATTTTGAAGTGCAGAGTAAAGCGAGACAGAACGACAATATTTATTTCATTGCATGTTTACTTGTTTTCTTTTTTATGTCTGTTTATTTTGATAGTGACTTTGAGAGTTGTCAAGCCTAACATTTTATTTGTGCATTTTTATAAAAGTAAGTTTGCAAAAATAAAGGCGCACACGTTATCTTATTATTTATTTAAGGCTTTGAAACTTCGACACCCAACACTGTTTTTACAATCAACCTGTTCCGAAATTCTCCAGGAAGGGGAGCAGTTTCTTTGATCTTTTCCCAAAGAAAATACGCGATCTAAATCCTAAATACTTCAATTCATAAAAACCTCTTTATAAAGTTAACTTTCCTTTTTTAAATGTGCAATTTTTAAACATCGATTGCATTTTAATTCTTGGGAAAATATAAATTGAAAATTCATATTTTCTGAACTGGAAAACGTCGAACTCTTCAAGAACGAAAGAATTTCCGAGAATATTAAAATTTGCCCATTTCGTACTAGTGGATTAAGATATTAGAAATGATTAAGTAAATAATGTGAAGGATATATTAAAAAATAAATGATGAGTTTAAAATATTAAAATAGCTGTTAAAATAAATCTATTACAACTCAATAGTTACGAAACTCGATTATTTAATTCTACCTTATTCAGACTTAATCTCTTCAACTTTAAATAATACCGAATAAATTCAACAGCTTGAGCGTTAACGACATTTTACGAACATCTTTATCTATGTATCAAATATCTATTGAATAGTAGCTGTAACGTAAGTTAACAATATTGACTTAGAGATTAGGTATATACGAAAAATTAACACCAATATTTATGTATGTACTCCATGGTAATTAGCGTGAAAAGCTTTTCAATGTAACAATGTTCATAACATTTTTACTTTCTTAAACGTAGTTAAATAAATTATAATAGCGTTTATTATTCACAACGAATATTCTTTACGTTTTCTAAAAATATTAATTCGTTAAAAATTATAAGTGAGAGGTCTTGCGACACTTGCAAAGTTGCTAGCTGCTTTAGTCGTGAAATCAGAACAGAACTCAATTTTTGTGACAAACGATATTTGAAGACAGCTAAAAATTCGATCAAAACCAGGAATATGTCAAGTGTTAAGGGCGCCACTTCATATCCTACTTTAATTGCTAATTTGATGAACCTAGCCAGAAGTTAAGATTATTTTGATAAGCGTACTAATCATGTATTACCTGATATTATGTACTTCTTTAATTTAATTAAATATTTTGAAAAGTAATTAAAACTGCTTACTAATATTAGAAGTGTAAAATTTAAAAATAATTAACGCGCATTCTTATAAAGTTTTACTCGTACGTTTTGCAGTGCCAGTGTTTAAATAAACATAGCAAATATCATAAACGATAATTAAAGCAATATGTTTAATGTTAACGTTAATAAATAATGCGTACAGCCTCACTTTCCCACATTTGATTACGGTAACAAACAATATCAAATTTGGCACAAAAAACGGAATACTTGTTTACCAGGAGAGGATTAAAGAAAAATGTTTGTTTCTAAGTAGAGTAAATACTGGCGTTATTTATTCAAAGAAAAACATTACCTAATTTCTTCAGTTAAGTTCGATGGTAGCAAACACAGTTTATTGAATTAACAGTCCACAGCAGTGGAATTAGGCCTTTACTGACAAAAATCGCTGAAGTGAATTTAGGAAACGAAATTCAAACATTTGAACTCACAACCACCAGGCTAGACATATTTATCATTCAGAATTCTAAATGAGCTGTTAGCGAACGAAAATTACTATATGGTAGAATTGTATCTACTTACTGTAGTACCAGTCACATTAGTCCGATCAAATTTGCTGTTTAAAATAAATAATCAACTAATCCGAGGCTGTTAGGAGAACTGAACAACATAAAATTTTACAAAGCATTTTTTAAAAAACCCTATGGGGTGTGAAGTACAAGTCGTTAGGCGATCGTCAAGAATTACTGTGAAACGATAGCCATAAATTCAATGAATGGCAAATTCCTACGATTCTTATTAAGGGAATTATCTGTGCTTTCGTTCCATTTTAAAATTCTCCGTACATATTTATTACTGCACGCTATTAAATTAATGCAAAGGGTATAATATAAATGGAGAAGAATTTGAGAAACGCCTTTTAGCTTGAGGCACCTACCCGCATTTTGACATATAAAATAATTGATATATTTTGTTGATTTTGTATCTGTAATTTTTGAAGATCACCCAGAAATTGAAATAAGTAGTCGGTAATTTTAATTGTGTAAAATTTTGTACATTAAGGTACAGAATCCCTATGCATTTAAATTTTAATTCACGTAAATTATTATTTTAATTACATTGATTCTTTTTATCAAATTAACTAAATTGTAGATTTTAGTATATATTTTCGTTACGTCCATTTTCTGGCACCTTAATTTTTAGAAATATGCTAACCTTAACGTTCATTTGTGTTGTGTGTAAAACATTATAATTCGAGAGCTCTCGGCCAGTTTTTAAAATGTATTCAGATAAAAATTTATTACTAATGGGAAATTGTGCAATTTAAATTAATTAAAGTTCCCGCTGGACACCTTGTTGGGCACTTCTAAAGAAGCTTATGTTTAAAACGGACTTTTTGTTTTAACTAGAGACAGACATCTTAAGATGTGTTTCGTTAAACTTTGAAGTTACGCTTTTATTAAATATTAAATTTTGGCCTCGATTTGATGTAATGTTTTCTTCCATTTTACAATTTCGAAGTGTTCAGGGGCAGTAATCTTCCACATTCCGTATGCGACAAATCAGTTCAACTCATGAACGCAACCTTCCATATTCTTTGTTAAATGAATCTTCATATAACTACCAATAAAGAAAATGAAAGTATGTTAAAAACATTCTCTAGTGTGTAAGTTGTTTTATGCTTGATTTTGTAAAATATAAACTCGGAAGTGACTACGTATAAAAAAACAGATATATAAATTGGCAAATAAATTTTACGAATTAATTGAATTCCAATAATCAAGAGATCGTTTCGTAAAATTAAGGATTTGTTAATAATTTAATATCTCAATTAATTTTAATTCCCTTGTGAACGTACTCGAAATAACTTACGGTACATTTAACATATCGATTTCTATATATAATTAGAGACAACAAATTAATAGATCAAACTTACGGTAACTCATATGTATTTTGTTACTTCGTTATTGTTAATTAGATCGGTTTAGGAATACATGGGCGTAATAGATTTATATATTCATTGTTAGGGTTATTTAGTACTTAATTTTCCTTTGTTTTTACGTACATGCTGCTTGAATTTCGGGATGTGGCAACCCTGCAGTTAGCAGGATAATTGAAATACAAAATTCCTAAATTCGAAAGTGTGTATATAGAGCTGTTGTCTTACAGAATAATTTTAAAGTAAACAAAACGCGGCAAAGATATGGATTTAAATCGTGAACATTTTCGAGAAATGATTTTGTTTTATTGTCGATTGAAGAAAGTGAAAAGGAGTGTATCGCTGATCTAAAAACTGCGTTTGGTGTTGATGTACCATCAAGAAAAATTGTGTTTCGGTGGTATCAAGAATTTAAATTCGGTCGTAGTAACCTTAGTGATGAAGTTCGTGAAGGTCGACGAACGACGTCAAAAACAGCACAAAACATTGATGCCGTACGAGAAATGATAAATACAGATTACTTTGTAATCTATAGATGAATTCAGTTATCTTTAGACATTGACATGAAATAAATAAATTAAATTTTACATGAGCACTTGAGTGTAAAATAATTATGTTCACAATGGATTCCCCATAATTTGACTGAGACTCAAAAACAGGCTCGTATCAACACTTAAACGGTTCAACTCCGGTACATCAGATTTGGTACACCACATTGTCAGTGATGTTGAAAGTTGGATATATGCCTATTAATCTAAAACGAAACAACAGTCGGCTGCTTGAGTTTTTCAAAATGAAGCAAATCCAACTAAAGTTGTTCGTGCTCGCAATGTTTCCAAACAAAATATTGCTTGTTTTGTATCAAAAACTAGTCATGTGGCTAGAAGACAGTAAAACTGTAAATGCCTAGTGGTATACAACTATCTATTGTTTTGTCTGTAATGCGAAAAGAAAATAAAAAACAACAAACATTGTGCTTCATGACAGTGCAAGGTCACACAGCACGACAAGTGTGAGCAATTTGGCCAGTCCAAGTGGAGTTAATGTCTCCTATTCCTTATAGTTCCGATTTAAGTCCTAATGACTTTTTACGTTTCCAAAACTCGGATATCGTGTGCGTGATCAACGATTTTCAACGCCAGACGACGCGTTCGATAATGGAATTTTGGGTGTGCTGACTTCTGTGTGGAAAGAATGTTACGACAATTGGTTGAAAAGATGTATAGAGTGTAAAGGGGAATATTTTGAAAAGCAATAAAGCATTTTTTTAATTCTAAGTATGTTCGTTTTCTTCTATCCCAAAATTAAAGCAGCGGCCCTCGTATACTAATGTAATTCTTTATTTAGTTTAATCAATAGGATGTCCTGAAAAATAGCAAATCTTACTTTGACTGTTAAAATAAATTTTGAGAAGTTGATGGGTTTATGTACCTAAGTTATTTGATTATATTTGTTTAAATGTATTATTCTAGTAATACAAACCTAAGATTTTATTACTTTCAGGTTTTTTATCAGGTAAGAATATTGTAAAACGATTACTTACTTACATTCGATTCCATATATCAAGGATAGACGCGCTGGCATTAGCATCAGTGACTTGATTTAGGTTCCTCCAGCAGCATCAATATAAACATTCATTGTTGTAATACGCATGTGGGTTTATCCTTCTGATTTTTGAGCCATCACTTACTTTGATTTAAAATTTCTTTTGTTCGTGCAGATGGCTAAACATTAGTGGTGCCCAAAATTACCTAACATTTGACAAATTATCTCCGGTGTTTGATAGTGGCTCGCCACAAATTTTACGGTAAAAATAATCTATAACTTGTCCCTTTTGCTAAGCTATTCAGTTTTGTCGAAGTAAACAAGATCCTACAAATTATTGTGACTGAGAAATAAAATGACATCAAAATTTTAACTTTCAAAAGACGTTTTAGTTCAAATGATACAGCATGTGCATAAATTAAAGAACAGTGTATAAAGATTCTTGTCAAGTAAATTACCAAATGTGAAACTTTTGCATTAATAATTTAAATAAACAACATTGAGACACTGCGTTTTATTAAGTTATATTTATGCTATTTTTATAACAAATTGTAGAATAGAGTAATTAATATACCTTTCCAATAAATATACGAATCCCCGTGCTAATTGCAATTTTGTGTAACTATTCATTTATATATTACTTTAAAATTGTTGAATTGTAATATAAATGATTTGTTTTATCTAGGACATACAAAAATGAAGTACTGGAAGTCAACCTATCGTTAAATATAACGTCGCTTAGTATATTGACGCACTGTAAGGTGTACAGCGAGTTAGTGGTAAATATGAAATCCTATCGTTACTGCAATTGTAATATTACAAGTCCGTTAATTTTAATAGTCATGGCAGAAATGAAGGGTACGACGCGACATAAAGATACGACCCCCGTAGATTGTTTTAATTGATAAAAAATTGGAGGCAATTCCTATAATAGAAAGCATTCTGTAACATGATACCAATTATATTTAAAACTGACGAATTACTATTGCAGTATATTTTTACTTAAGAAACGGAATTTAAACATGTCTGAAATAACTATAAAATTTCTGGAATATTTTCTATATTTTTACTAGTAAAAATATTCTTGAATAATTTTTAACAAAGCAATAATTTAAAACGTAAAGCACTGATTACGCTACACAACATTTATTTTAACTTTTTAAATTTGGAGTAGATTATTTAAAAATGTAAAATGTCTGTATACCGGATGTTCTTAAATAACAAGTGATATAAAGGTTGGACGTGACGTGAATTTCTTAATATTACATAGATTATTAAATTTAATAACAGGTTCATTCCTTTAAACAAAATAGTTGATTCATTAGGTCGAAGCGGCAATTTTAATTCAATTCAGTATATATTAAAATTATAAATCAAAATTAATTATTAAGTTGAACGCTGTTAAAATAAAAAATAAGTAGTAGGGGAAAACTCATTTATAAAAATACAAAAATTTAAACGTTATAAATTAATTCAACAACCGAACAAGAAATGTAACGTTTCATAGAAAATATATATCTGCGTTATCAAACACAGCTCAAGCAACCAATTTACTACAGGAAAGATTTGTTAAAAGACTGTAAAACTAAATTGTTCAAGACGTCATGCTCAGCATTGTCTTTATGAATAGGAGAATTCATTTTCAAAGTTTGCTCTCCGTTATCCTTTGTATCTTGCAAATTTCCTAAAACTTCGGAATAATACTTTTCTATCATATTCATTTGATGTGGTAGATAATCTATCAATAAGATTTTTCCATTTTGCCTGGCCTTTCTTTAGTGGTGGAGAACGTTTATGTTTGGATTGCATTGATCTTGCTTGCTTTTGGGATCAAAGTGATGATCCAAGTTTTATCTTCGGTTACAATTCCTTCAATGTTTTCTCCTGGGTCTTCACTAAGATCCAAAAGATTACCGTCATTGGTTTTCTGAACTCATTTTGCGGTGGCCTTGGACATATTTAAATGCTTGATTACACCGAATGCAACGGTTATCTTCAATTAATTCTTCAACTTTAGTAATATTTTCTGGGATGATTGTAGAATTCAGACGACCACTACAAGGATCAATCTCTAAAGACTTCCGACCTCGTTCAAACAAAGTTTTATCGTTCCGTAAGCTGGATCAGATGCACCATAAATCGCGGATCGCTTATCTCTTTTAGTGAATTCCCCTCCTCATTACAATACTTAATCTTATCCATGGTTAAAGATTTTAGACACTCGGCGTTAGGATTTGGAAAAAATCAGGTTTTTGTTAGGCCAAAAGAATGTTTAAACGTAATTTATATTTTATTCATTAATCGACATTATGGACATAGATTTTATCCTTCTTCAGGATTAGGCTACAAATTTAATTCACTAATTTTCTTTTGAACAATTAGCAACAATAGAAAAGGCCTTCCGTGTATTGAAATTACTTGTTGCATTATTACTCCTATTATTTATTAATGTAACAAGTAACTTCAACACAAGTCCCTTTTTTCTGTTGTAGCTAATTGTCCAAAAAGTTAGTGAATTAAATTTGTAGTCTAATTCTGAAGAAGGAGAAAATCCATGTCCGAAATATTAATGAATGAAACCTGATTTTTTTTCCAAATCGGTAACACCGAGAATCATAATCGAAGGCATCAGTTCTTCCACCAAACATAAAAAAGTAATTTTTAAAAAATTAGTTTAGTATTTCGTAGCCTGCTACATGGTTAGGCACCTTTCTATCCATTTTTCCTGTGTTGGAAAAAATGGAACTCAATTGAAAAATAGGGAAAAAATAATGAAACTATCAAAGAGCATACAAAATTGATTCATCATATCAGTCACTTAAAGAAATTGTTCCGAAAAAAAATCGGATTAGAAGCTGCGACAAAATGAAAATCTTTTTTTATAATCTTTGTTTGGCAATATAACATATTGTGCCTCAATCATCTATTAGGACAACTAAAATCGCCTGGATGCTAAACGTCAATACTTGAGTCATTCTGAAGAAGTAAATATAGCTCATCGAGATAAAAGCTCAGTCATCCTTGTAATTATGGTATTCTGTTTAAAGTTGTGCAAAATGGTTATGTTTAGAGAATGCAACCATTGAAACTCATCACATTCGTTGTAATGACTTGCAACCGTTTGCCACGGATTCTAGCTCAGTAGCCAAGCGGTAGAGTAGGGGGGGTATGGTGTAATCGGTGTAGGTATAAAGTTTTCAAGCAAAATACTTCACGATTGGTCTCCTCTCAGTTCGGATAACGTCAAAGTCGGCTTAAGGTAAAAGTAAAACAAATAAAGTAAAGTAAAGAGCAAATAGGGCGCCAGTCGTTCACTATAAAAAAAATCACAAAGAACATCCG
>JAHWXV010027916.1:0-25101 GCA_024586415.1 Phrixothrix hirtus
TATGTGGAGTGACGAATCCCGATTTCATAATAATGGAGTAATTAATAGACATAATTGTCGCTATTGGTCCCAAGAAAATCCTAACTGGATGCGACAGACTTAATTTCAAACACGATTTGGGGTAAATGTTTGGTGCGGTATTGTAAATGGTTGCATCATGTATCATGAATATTTAACTTCAGTTCGTTATTTACAATTTCTGCAAAACGATCTACCTTTGCTGTTACAAAATTTAGGAATTGATGTAAATACTATTTGGTTTCATCAAGACGGTGCCCCAGCACACAATAGCAATATCGTTATGAACCATTTAAATGTGACGTTTCCAGTGATCAGCACAAATGGTGATGGCCAGCAAGGTCCCCTGATCTCACCCCGATGGACTTTTATTTATGGGGCTACTTACAAAATGAAGCCTACAAGGAACCAATAGAAGACATGGCTGACCTGTACAACAAAATTTATGCTACTATAACCGCTATTAATCGAAATACACTATTGAGAGTTTGCAGAACCGAATTATTATATCGATTTGCTATGTGTGTGTATGAAAACCGCAATAATTTTGAACACCCCATTCGATCTCATTAGTTAATTTTTGGTATTGTTCTAATTTTCATTAATAATTTTGTATAATTTCTCAAAAGTTATTAAAATAATAAATAAAATAATAATTAAAATACTCGTTAAAATTATTAAAAAAAAAACCCAAATATCTACGTCCATGTTTGATTTAGCAAAAATTTATATGGGACATAATTTAATCAAAAAGTAATTATCTTTAAGACTAACAACGTTTAAAAGTTCCTGTCATCGAAGAAAGTCTTTGCACCGTGGCGCCACCTACATCTTGTATTATTATAACACATTTTTTACACAGTTGTGAAGCCAATCATTGAGGCTAAAACTGGCGTTTACATAATTTAAATGTCGCTTTTAGTTTTCGAAATAATTGCCCTGGGAGTTTTTATTGAAACACCCCGTATATATATATATATATATATATATCACAAGATTTTGGTTTAGTTGAATGTTAAAATTGATTAAATTTATTATCAGAAAACCCATTTCCTATAAGTGGTAATTGAACTTCTCAAAACTATTACCTTCAATAAGATTGATGCTGTAGGTTTGAAAGGTTGATTATTTACTGCAGGACACACGTGCTTCAGACACCTTACAAATTGTATCGTTTTTTGTAGTCCATCCGTCAGGCAAATAAAGGACAAGGAAGTGAATTTAAAGTTAACGATCGACACTTGACTTTGATAAAGTAATTGCGTTTAATAAAAATTGAAGTCAATGAATTATTGGTTTGATTTTTTCTTAATTTTATGATTATCTTATTATGCAACAACCTTATAAACAGGAATTTCTAGTCTGTATACCAATTTGGTTATGTAAAGTTACCCGTCTTGAAATTTTCATTTGCTACAGAAGTTATTAGTGTAAAATCAATAATATCAAACAAATATATGAAAAATAACGATATTTAATTTTTTGGAAACCGCATAAAAGCACGAAATAAGATCTAACTTGCTCGATCACAACAAAATCAAAACCTAGTATTTTATAGATTTATTTCAATTCAATTTAAATAATTAATTTTCCGTGGTACGCAATAAATCAAAATCTACAGTTTGGAAATATTGACATGAATATCCTGTATTAGCCTAAAATATAGATTCCAAAATATTTTAAAGGGATCGGCTTTTATGCATTGAGCTTTTCATATAGCATCACACAGCTATTATTTTTTAGCAACAGATATGATCAACAGATTTTATTATTATGGGTGTTATATAAAAAAAAATTATATACATCGATAATATTCCAAGTCAAACTATTTAAAACTGAAACATATTCGAATTCATTAGGAAATTAATGTTAAAATATAAAACACCCTATATTTTTCTAATAAACTAATCATACTTAATATCTAAAGCGAAATATGTTAAAGTAGTTCCATAAGAATAATACCTAGGAAACATTTATTTTTAAATCATTTTCAAGTACGACGCAATCACATTCTTCACTCAATGTCGCGGAAAGCTTAGACATTTCTCCTTTACGTTGTGTTTATTTACTACTTCCGAGATAACGTCACCCTATCCAACCCTTAGGTTATGTTTCTATCCTTTCCAAATACGTACCTTGATAAAGCACGGTTAAGTGTTAATTAATATTTATTTAACAGTTATTTATCTGCGGAGACTTTCAGTTAGTACGTTTAGAAATTTAGAACCACTTTTAAAATAATAATTTTTAATCCAGATTCGAGTCAAATAATGTTTTGGAATAAATTAGATTTTAAATTTTAATTTTATGAAAATCGTGCTTCTCAACATCAACCTGCACGTTGCAATAATTTTGTTACTAATTTATTTGTATGAATACCGTTCCAATATCAATGCATTTGTGCAACGCTTCAAACAAAGCTAGATAAACGCAGATATGATGGTAAATTGCGGTTTTGTGGGTATAAAAACTGTACCTATATTTTGAATACCACAAAAGTGTGCGCCTCGTAATTATGGCGACTATGTAATTGCTTCGATAGCTCATGTGGGGTACGTGTCGGTTTGAAATCGCTTGAAAAAAAGCTTTAGCGGTATATTCTCGAGGCGTACACGTCGTTTAACCTAAGAAATGTATGCATATGTGCTTATAACAATAAAAGAGGCGCCTTCAAATTGAAATATAACTTTCTGAACAAACAAAAGGCATACAGATTGTCAATACTCTTGTGTAATGAAAATCGCAAAACTTTCTGATTTGATGCTGCATATATATTTAGTCCAGAACATTGCTAGACCCTCGTAATTAACATGTATAAAAATTACTTAGTTCTCACATTAGAAAATTGAAATAAGCTACCACCTATTTCAAATTTCTAAAATGTTACGTTAAGTAGAAATTACCTAACTGTATTTCTAAGTTAAAAACGTAGTAGTTCTCAGACTATAAAATAAAAATTTAGTAACACCGAAAGGTCTTGCAAACAGTAAACCTATAAAGCAAGAAACTTCAGAAAATTAGGGTGTCATATACTTTATTAACCAAAGCTGTAAAACTTCAGAACATTACCAAAAGGACGCAAATATTCTAACTGAACTTCGAACGGTTTTCCAATAAGGCACGCACGCCATTTTTTGAATTTTAAGAGATTTTCATTGGTCAAACCAGAGCAGGAAGGGAATTTTTAAAAAAATTATAAAAGCCGTATGTTACAAATGAAAATCATCTTACTTACGTTTCCGAAGTTCTGTATTGAAGCAACTCGCGCACAAACTCGGAAGTAGATCACTATTGGAGAACATGTAAAATCCCAATGGATCACTGCTCGCGTAAATATCTAAGTGTTTAAAAATTATAACACCTCTGATCGATAACAGCAGCAAATTAAAGTGTTCGGAAGGCCGTCAGAAAATTTATAAAATTTAATAAAATTCTATAAAACGGGAGTTTTCGTGTAACGAAGTGCGTCTCTGGAAAAAGGTAGAAGATCTAAGTTTACCAACCAGTATATAAATTAGAATCGAAATAGAATCATAAAATCCAATTCTGTTTTGAATGGAAATAAACAGACAGAAGATAAATTATCATTCAATCTTATGATAATAGCAACAATCAAAATATTACAGCGTAAATGAAAATCCTTTGAAGTTTTAAAACTAAACAAATTTTTTTAAAAGGAAGTTGTTTTTTTAAAATAAATCTTAATAACGTTTTACTCAAAATTAAAATTATCATAAATTTTATTCATAGCAAATTTGTACCTGCAGTTGGATACTTTTAGAAAAGGTCCAACAAATACCACTTGGGCAAATTTAAATATTTAAAGGAGTCTAGCTTAACAGGTCATTGAAATTTGTTTACATAACTGTACCTGTAGTAAAGTTGTATTTCTGTTTTGTGGATGTAAGAATTTATTTGCATTTTTTTAAAATCGTGTTTTGAATTTGAAGATAATAAATGTAGGAATTTAAACTTTGTTACTTATCAGGTATATGTCGTAAATTAAATAAAAGTTTTGGTGAGACCCACATATTTGATAGTAAATAAATAAAGTGAAGTATACTGAGATTCATTTCGGATAATAATTAATCGGTATAGTACATTTAATTGTCCGAACTAAGGGACTTAATCCCTGCGCCTTAGTATCAACACCAAGTCGAGACAGTTTGATTGCCGACCACCCTAAAACCTTTGAATATATAAGTTTTAACACGCAAATACAGTAATTTATTTTTTAATTACTCACACTGCCAACACGGGCAATCAATAACATCTCCAACGACAACAAAGGTCGACGTTACGCCACAATAATTGCTTAAATGGAATTCACAAGAACTCTAAACATTCAAAAATTTGTATGTATTGATCTGAGTATTGATCACTTCGTTTTTTGAATCATAAACTGAACACAGTCAACAGTTAGATGTTAATAAATCATTTTTTATATATTGTAGAAAATACTGTACCTTTTACTAAAGCTTACCAGGTAACTTCTGCAAAAATTTAAGAATCCTGAAAAAATAAATCTTTATGTAAATGCGTCGCCCAGGTAATTGAAATTTAAACATTGAACAAAATAGAATTTAACTTGATTCTAGTAAATTTAAATTTTTAGATCGCTTAGTACCCCTATACACTCCCAACTTGTACAGGGTAATTAGAGATTCAACTCAATTTTGCCAAAACAATGCTAGGGTTACGTAATCAGCATGAAACATAAGGATGTTCCATTTCCATACCATCTTCGCTAATTTCTATTAAACCTAAAGAAAATTATCCCGTTCAATTAGATCAAAAAGTAGTCTTTCTTTAGTTCCCTCCCATCCAATGTTGAGGACAGATGTAGTCCTATACAAGGGCTTGTAATGAGCACCCTCCACCTACAGGGAGCGGGAGGTGGCCTTGATTGGTTTCGCGTCATCTGACGCTCCAATTGTCTTAATTTAGAATTTAGTTTTGGATTAGGCCTAGCAATATCTTGATCAGAATCTTTTCTATTATGACCTCTAGCTTGTTTGGTATTGTATTTTCTCGTTTTCTTCTTTCGGCTTTTGCTTTTGAGTGATTGCCGCGTAGGTCACGCCTTCTCGTCTAGTTGGGCTGTTGCCTCTTGGGTACCTCCTTGCGTTTAGAACCTTCGAACTTGCTGGGTTGACTGGGCAAGTTCGGAAGTATGCTGGATATTCCCTGTCGCAGTTAGCACATTGTAGTTTTGTTACTGTTGACTTCTCACACCCGTATATCGGATGAAGCCCTGCGCATAACATGCACTTATGTTGGGCAGTGCATCTAGAGGACATATGACCGAAATCCTGATAGCGATAGCACTGCCCTGGTGCTGCTGACTTCTTTTTTCTCGTCTGTGACGACAATTATGTTCAGGGTTTGTCTGACCTCCTTGATTTTTGGATCTTCCGAAGTGTAGTCGCTGATTACTAGTATCAGTGGCAGATACTCATTCATTTTTTTCAGTCTTACTATTTTCTTCAATTGGAGTCCCAGTATAATTAGATCCTCTTCCACTTGATCTTGGGAAATTGATACCGGTATTCCTCTGATTACTGTATTTGTCTGCCTCTCCTGCTGCAGCTGAAAATAGTGGCATAGTATGTTCTCCTTTTTTAATATTAATAGAAGCATTCCGACATCTGTTGTATCCTTTGAACTTTGAGGCAGCCACTGTTATGATCTTCCGCAGCTTCTTTCGCCTCCAATTGGTTGTATCTGTTTGAGAGTACTATAGGCGGTGGACGTCTGATATTAGCTTGTTTATCTTTGCTTCCTGTGCCCTTCTCTGTGGGCTCGTTTAATCTTATGTGTTTGGGTATGTAGCTTACGCCTTCTGAAGGGTTGTGGGCTTCTGATTCTTCTTCTCGATTTACGCTTAACCCATTTCTATTTCTGGTATCTCATTCCTCCATTGTGAGCATGGGTGACTCAGCGCTTTCTTCCTGTGTAGTCTTTGATTTTCCTTTCTCCGTTTTCCTTGTTTTCCTAGCAGCTGACTGAAAAGCATCTTCACCGGGCTCTTCTGTTATTTCTTTCTCAGTCTTGTTTTTCGAGGACCTCCACTTCTTCTGTTAACCTGTTTATGGCTGATACGTCTTTTCTATTATTTCCTGGTATTTCTTCATTTTTCTTGACTTTTTAAGATTTTTTCCTCGAGGACTGAACCTTCATTTTCTACCTCCATATTATTGGGGTTTAATAGCATTGGTCGCTTTAAAATTTCTTTCTTGTTATTTCCGAAATTTCGATAGAACCCTTGGTTATTGTTCATATATATTATTGATCCCAACCCACCCACATGAATGTGAGGGGACTGAGGTTCAATAATGTACACTTTTAGAAACTAGTAATTAAGTGCCACAGACCTGACTGCTACCACCCATTTGCTCGCCTCGTTTACACTTCCACATTTCACTTGACCACCGATCCAACATCATATTCGCACGTCTTGCTTCTTTGCTCTCTCGAGTGCGACTAAATAAAAAAGTAGTCATCTTTTAACTTGCTTATATAACACATTGCTGTAAAATGCGAGATCCGTGGTTGGGCCTTAGAATATACAAAGTTTGTTGTACTCAATAAACACACCGAAATAGCGATTCTAAATATTTAGATGGAATTGAAGCGTGCTTTAAATTTCGTTACACATATCTATGGGGAATTGTAACGTCTGTATCTGTGGACTACAAGGATTCCTAGGTAACCACCCTACTGGAGTAAACTTAGTAAACTTCCATCGAGGTTATAGTTTAGCTTAGTACCGTTTTCTTCGACCAATAATTGTAAAAGAAAATTTTTTTTAATGTCCTGCTACCTTTATATCTATTAACTCACTATTTCTGGCTATACATCATTTACTAAGAATGTTATTACAAGTGTGATTTATAAAATGCATTATCGACGTAATGAGTTCTTTTTGTAGTTGTGTAATGTACCTATGCCGCTGCATCGAATTTGCCTTTTTGTAAATAATTAATTAAGTCAATTTTAAAGTATAAACTCAATGCTGAAATAAGGCATAGTTACATTATTTGTATATATTTAAATCATTTAAAACCATTTTTTATTTGAATACTAACAGAACATCCTGTATACATTTCATTTAATTATTACTTATACAATTACCAAGGTTTTAGCCGATTATTAAGTTTATTTATTTGGTTACTTTTACTTTTTAATTACCGTTGCAATGATTAATAGTGAGATTAGGAATATCTTAAAATTTCTTATATGAAATAATAATCAAACAGTTTAATATTCTTTACCTCAGTAAACAAAACGTTACCTTTGTAGGTCAAGGGTTTCAACTCTGTGAATAAATAACACGAATGGCTAGGGTAGATTAAATAAGCATACGTTAGTTTCAACGATTGATGGAAATTTTTACATTATTTAAATTCTCTTAATTACCTTGTGTTAATTAAAATGTAGCTTATTTATTTAAGGATTAGTTGGCATTTATAACCGCTATGTTGTACATGACTTTGATTTTTGTTAATCCACGTAATTAAGCCTGTACTACTGTTTTTGTTAATTGTTTCAGTTAGAAACAGTCCCATAAATGTTTGTTACTACTGTTTCAAGCACATTAAATCGCGCATCTGATGTTATATTAATTAAATTTAGAAAATGTTAATTAAGCTAATTTATGGGTTAGATAGCTGTTTCTCCTTGAGGTTACAGATAACCATTTTATATAAAAGCTCGCATTGCAAAGTGGGACCTTAGAGCATGTCCTATTGCCAACGCTGGTTAAACAACTCAGCGAGTAATTTAATTTAATAAACCGAATATTATAGGGCATAATTCATCCCATAATCAAGCGGATAATTAGTCCTACGTAAAGTAAATTTTAAAATTGTTAAAATTGCAAGTCCGTAATATTTTGCTTAATTTTCATAATTAAAATTTAAAACAATGAAATAATCGTATTTTTAATAGAGGTCACGTCATTCTATAATTTCAAAGGAATGCAACGCTTTGTAAACAAAGTACGATATTCAACGAAAAGACCACAAAGAATGTTTACCCGCACATTTAGTTTTGAATTCAGTTATTAACCAGAAAGATCCTATTCCGTTTGGCTAAAGATTATTTATTCAGACACTTATCGAGGTGTTGAAAAGCATTCCGGTTCCTGTCCGTATAGATGTTGAGACATCGCCCCTTTGGTATGGTCTCTCGCGCCATGCGGTGACACAGCCGGTTTGATGCATGTCGCTGTGCTTCCTCTAAACAAATCTAGGTCAATTATCAATAATCTAACACCAAACAATAAATACCTAAATTAAAATACACATGCGAAAACAATACTTTTAAAAGAACTATAACCGTTAACGCACAATAACAACAAATAATCGCCATCTTGGTGGTCCTGATCCATTAGATTGATAATATCAATTGTAAATAATAGTAGAAAAGTGCACTGGCACGACACCTATGTTCTGTAATTAAAAGAGAAACGACCGATAGGTAATTTTAACAATAGCCTTGACACAAAATTAAAACTAGTTAACAATCGTAAACTAGTAGAGTTTATAAGCTCCGATTCACACTGAAAAGCAAACAATTTTAACGTGTACATAATAAAGTTAGTTTTAGCTAGTTTCCACAGAATCCAGTGTACAGTCCTGGCCTAAACTCCAACTTAAGAGCTAAACCTGAGGCAATCGTAACACTGGTCAAGCATCTCCGATATAATTTTAATCCTTAAGCAAGACCACGTTAGAGTTGCACGACTAACACTTAAACAATAAAATCTACTAGAAGTTCGCAACGTGCGAAGCTTGAGATCTAGCCGTTTATTCTTATAAATTTATCACTTTATTTAAATATCTTTACTATCAGAAATTGAGAGTTAGATAAGTAAAATATGTCTTACTTAATAAACAATGTTTGCAAAATACAAGAAAAATGTTGAAAAATTAGAATAGACGGGTTTATTGTTTTCAAATATATATTCCCTTAAGATCTATATATTTTTGTAAACGCTCAAACTGGCATGTGAATCATTTTTTCCACTCACAATTAGAAAGAGGTACTGCCGAAACATCCTCTTTATATGCCTCTATAGACTTTGCAGACGTAGTAAAACACTGACCACCCATTTTATTTTACATTTGAGGAAACAAAAATGGATCGAGACCAAGGTTCAAGATTGGTGGTCTAGGGTTTTAAATCTAGGTCAGTGTTCTACAACGATTCTTTCGAGGTTAAAGTGGGTAACATCCAAGTCACTTCTAGCAACCTCTAAAGATTCAGGTCGAGAATTTAGGTCAAGGTCGTCCACATTTGATACAATATCCTATGTCATTGCCCTCAAGGTTAAATGATTATTTAATCAAAATAAGGAGTGAATTATTTCTACGTATTTGTTTGTCGAAACTAGCTTTACATTGTTATATTCGTTTAATTAAATAACGCTAGTGTCGATTTTTCTTATCGATAGCTTAGTGAATGCGGGTTACTGCCTGAAACGTCAATTATGTCAACGATACAAGTCGGGGATTTAAATTAAGGTCACTCACATCTGGTACAAAATTCTTTGTCACTCACCTCAGGGTCAAGTAATTTATTTGTTATGTGTGCATGACTTTCGCCAGTTTTAATTTTTATTTGTTACACCCTGTAGTGTTAGTTAAGGCTTGTAATTTTTAATTGACAATTGAATTTACTGGTTATAGTCTTAAGAATTTTACATGTGATTTTAGCTATTTATTATCTCGGTATAAAGATAGAATGTATTTTAATGCACTTTATTGAACGAAAAGGTGTATTTAATATTTACATTTTTTTTTAATTAATCTAGATTCTAAACTAAACTAATTATTTATACAATTGTTTATTTTCAATGAATTTATTTTTAAATCCTCGTGGTAAAATAGAGTTATTTTTGATTTTTAACTACCTCTTGATAGAGGGGATGTTATTTGAGTAACTTTCTCAGTCGGTATTAATGTTGGGTATATATTGATATTGATATTTACAGTATGGTTTTAACTGGCGCATTTTATTGACAGTGTTTATAGTTATAGTTATATGATGATGACGGAAATTTATTGTACTGTATCAGGTATGTTTTTAATTTACAAATTTGCACCAGATTGGCCAGTGCTGCACGTAGTGATTTCTTAGCACTCGCCCGCAGATAGAAATCCAAGAGAAATTTGTGTACGTCGAGATTTCTTAGGACTCACTCTCAGGTAGAAATACAAGAGAATTCGTGTCAAGTATACTGCTTCTACAGCGATACCCGGCCGATACTCTGATCGTGATGAATTATCCCGACAGTTTCTAATATAGTTTAATAAACTTTTTGAAATATCAAGATATCGATTTTTTGCTGTTATAAATTCCGCTATGGCAAAATAAGATTTTTTGCGTTTGAATTTTTGTTGTAGCTTTTCGCATTATGAAGTTACAGAAATAAACGTTTTCCTAAATTTTTAATCACTTAATTATTCTACGTTAAAATTTTTAATTTATTTTAATAACAATTAATATTTCCTTTATATAAATGTTTATCTATTTTCCACTTTTGTTAGCTTTGCGTGTAAACAAATTAGTAGTTGTTTTTGTGTACCCGCAAGCTCTACCATTAATTATCGGAATATTCGTTATCGGTAAACTGTCTGACTTTCGGTTCTTAGAATTTGCAGCTATGGTCCATAAACTTTTATTATAGATCACGTATTTGTTTATAACGGTCATTTAATTGGTTTAAATTTATTCTAATTTACCTATATAATCGTAGTCTAGGTTTACTTTTAGTTAAATTATTTTACATATACGTATTTGTTTTAACTAAAAGTCGTTATCAGCAACAATAACAATGATTCTAAGAATTTATTACAAATATTTTTATAATGGTAATTTTTAAATATACAAACAAATAAATTGTGAAATGAAATGTTTCTTCAACACTCGTGATAAACAATTATATTACTTATCTCGGGCACTGCTTGCCCGTTTTTTCACTATTATTAACCGGAATCTGGTTTTTAAGAGTCTACTTAATGTAATCGTGTGTTTAATTTAGGAAGTTAATTCACTTTTCCCACAAATATTTAACAAAAACCCGGAATTTACTTTGAACTCGCTATAACGTCATAATGTTGCACTCGTTTAATCCCAGTACCAGTTTAGCATATTGACAATTTATGTTTAATATTGTAATGTCTCAATTTTCTCTTTATGTATTTTAGTTTAGTAAATTTTAGTACACACGTGATGCTTAAAATGGGCGTAGCTACATTAATTGTATTTATTTAAAATACTTGAAATCGTTTCTTTAAATTAAAGCTGACAAAACATCCTGCATACATTTCATTTAATTATTATTTCTATAATTACCGAGCTTTTAGCAAACGTTTATTATATTTGTTCATTTACTTTTAATTACCGTTATATTAATTAACAGCAGTATTTGAGATATCTTGAGTTTCTTTTACGAATGTTAAATCTTACAGTTCAAGACTTTTGACCTTAAATCACAAAACATTACTTGCTTGGGTAAAGGAATTTGAACTTTGTATATAAATAACATGACTGATTAGAGTAGCTAAGATAAACAAACATTAGTTTTAGCTATTAATGGAATTATTACATCATTTAAATTGATTTAATTGTTTTGTGTTAATTACGATGTAACATATTTAGTTAGGGATGAATTCAAATTGTTAATCGCTATAGTATACATAACTTTTATTTTTGTTAATTCATACATTTCAATCTGTACAACTGTTTCTGTTATTTGTTAGCGTACAGAAGCAGTTCCCATAATATTTTCATTACTGCTTCAAGTAAATTAATTTGCTCTTCTAATGATATGTTAGATGGTTATAGAATGTTTTAATTAAGGGAATTAAGTAAGTAGAAATCCGTTTCTACTTGAAGATACAGATAACAATTTCATATAAAAGAGAGCATCTAAAATTGAGAATTCTGAAAGTGTTTACCGCGTTTGCTGGTAGACCATCTCATTAGATGAATAAGAGAGTTTTTACCTCATTTTCTTGTAAAACACCTCATCTGAAAAATTGAAATACTCAAACCGAGAGTTATAGGGTGTAATAGAATTCACGCCATAGTCGAGTGGCGCTTTAATCCTATGTAAAACAAACTTTAGGATTGTTGTACTAACAAATCCGCAATATTTGGATTACGTTTCATAATTAAAATTTAACACATCGCAATCGTACTAAAGGATTATATTACAAATGTAATATAACTACTGTACATACAAATAGTTTCAATATTAAGTGGATAAATAAATATCAAAGCAAAACCTGTTTGAAACAAACATGCAATTGGTCAGAATAAAATAATTACAAATGGTTCACATTAATTAAAGTACAATTCAAATACAACTGAATAAAATCAAAATAGAACTTTTTTAAAGGGTGTACCGCTAACCCTAAGAGAAATAGTAAAGCGAATATAACTTGTAATAAATAACAGTGAACTACAACTAAATTAAAATTAAATGTGTTAATTGAGCTAATTACAACAAGAGTTGTGACACAAAAGTATATACAGTATGTACAAAATTAAAGGTAGCAAACAATTATAAACAACTAGAGTCTGAGAGCTCCGATATACACTGCAGGCCTACCTTGTAAATAATTTTATAGTGTACATAAATAATATAAGTTTTAGGTAAGTAATTTCCTAGTATCCATCGAACAGTCTTGTCCCACACTCCGACTTTAAGAGCTATACCCGAGACAATTGTAACACTGTTTAAAGCAATCCCATTATACAAATTGACGCTTCGAGCATCAACGTTGCAATGTGTTCCGATATTGGAGTTTCTCCTTCTCCCCATTGTACCATAGTTAGTTCACAGTGATGGCATATAACTATCCTTACTACTAGTGTAGGAAAATCCTGGCTGTTTCAGACCTTCAGCGGATGCATCATGGGGGTGGGGAAGGAATTGTATTTCGTACCAAGTGCTGTCGGTTGGTATGGATTGCTAGGTGGGTAAGTGTTGTGGGTATTGAGGAGACATGTTAGGGAAAGTGATGAGCAATGAATTGGTTTGTTTGTTGGTGAATTTTACCTACTACACAGTAAAATTTCTTAATTAAACCAATATAACATTACTAACCTTTAATAAAAAATTAGGTAAACGGAATTCTCTTTATTCCATGTTAATAATCACTTGACATTGAAGTCAATCGTAAAGATGTGAACGATCTTAACTTAAACCTTCGACATGAATCCTTGTTCTAATTGAGATTCCAGGCAATGAGCCTGATGTAAGCCACCTTGACCTTTTAGGGTGAATGTAAGATGAATAACTTTGTTCTAGATTTTGACATACAATCTTGAGCTTCGGCTTAGATCCAATTTTTATTCTAAAACCCCCATCTTCCCCTATTAACGTAATTTTGTTCTGAGTCATCGACTAATTGAGCTCCTAGCTGGTGAGGACGTTGTCATGGCGTATACCGACTCTTATTTTTAGACTTTTTTAACTTTTGCTATGTATGACAGTGCATGAACGTTGCTAAAATGAGTAGAAATGTGGCATGTACCAATTTCAACACATTCACGCTTCGAAGCCAAAGAACACGTTTGCACTAATTTTAACATAATATATTTCTATTTTTCTGACTGTATCGGACTTGTGTTCATTATACAGCAAAAATTAGTTAACTATTACGGAAAAACGAATTAACAGAATACTCTCAAATTTAAAAAGCACAAAGAAACGAGATGCCCTAGCCTTAAAATGCTTTTAGTTGTGATTGGTAAAAGGGGTTGGATAAAATGAATGCTAAAATAAAAATTTCCAAGATATCAATTTTAAATGCACTACGAAAGAACGTATTGAAGTCTGGCAGATTTTAAAAAAAATTATCTGAACAAAATTTTACATGATGTATCATTAAACGTTTTACTGTAAAATTGAAAGTTTATAAACTAGAGTGGGTATGCTTGAGTTCGAAAGTTTTTGGTGATGATCTTCGAATGAGTATGATGTAGGGGGGTGGGGGTAGAATAAAGAATATTCAAGAGAACATATATTTTATTAGACTACGACTTCCCATTTTAGAGTAATTTTTCAATACTGTGCATTTTAAATAAGAATCGGTGTATCAATGAAAGTCGCAAGAAGGTGTGCAACAGGAACCTGCATGATTTATTAGCAAAATTATATACAGGTAGGTTCAGAGTGGGTGTTTAATGATACCTTGGTGTGTTTTTTCTATAACCTATATTTTATACTAACGTATTTTAATATTACTGTTTAGTTGTTTCATATTTTAAGTATATTTTTTTATCTGTAATTAATAGAATATAAATTTGCTAAAGTAAACAGATATCATCCACTCTATTAAAAATCCCCAAGTGGGCTTCAAGTGCGAAGGATTTTTGATAGAAGTTTATTATATGTATGTATAAAAATTACGCAGTCACCCATCACACTTAACGTGTCCACAGTTCCTTGACATTTCTGAACGTAGTAAAAGTAATATGATTATCTCTTTGTATTTCTCGAAAAAAGTTTATTACTTAAAAAACTATTGCTTGTGTTTGTCGTTAAAACAATATTCTATATGATTTGTACGTCCTATGATACTACTAAAGCGCATATCTTACAGGTGTGGGTTATTGCAATGTGTATGGAAGGTATTTAGTGAAAGTAGGATAAAATATTGCTTGAAGATGCGATGGATAAGCAACGGATAAAATTAGTTGAGATGTGAATTCTGGTTGAGTTAGTTAGTATAAAACTTTTTCTAAAGGGGAAACAGAGACAATTTAAATTATTATATACATCCTGAGAATGAACAGGAAATGGGAAACCGTGATATACCTCATTCTCGAGAATTGCTTGAGATTGCGTTTTTAACTTTAAAGAAACGTGTTGCCGCATAAGTTGCGTTCAATCAATGATGTCAATCAAGGTAGGCTTTATCTTACCACATAATTGTGTTTGAACAATTAATGATAGTAACAATGTTTTCGTTTGGTTCGAAGAAGATTCATTACCAACTATAATTGGTCACGGTCACATTATCGTTGAAGTTAAACTTTTGTCTTTCTTTAAAAAATATTAGAGGAATGTTAGATATATCATTTACGCAACTTTTTTGCTTTGACATAAATAAAACAACCACAGTAGGTATGAGTCGAGACGAAATGATTGTCACCAAGGAGGTAGTTGATGATACTGCTAGGTGCAATGCACGTGGAGGTGAAGATGGCAGTCACGGCATTGAAAGAATGATGCTAAATTAAAATATATATAATGTACTATTCCGCATTTTTACAACGCAATTGATATTAAGAACAGTCTTCAGAGGGAGGGAATAAATCATTTGAGATTTTTGTAAGTGCTAAAATAAATCAAGGGGTGCTAGTGGTTAGATTCTTTGTAATTTTCACGATGTAATGTATAAACATACTCCATATATAAAATGCTGGTGAGAAAAACTAGATAAAAATTTTAATTACCCTATATAATAGTATGTTAAGCTTACCTCACTACATGTCCCATATAATACAGCGGGTGTATTTAACTAATATATTATATTTTAAACAGGAATAAACACTATACAACAATTCCCATTTAGCCCACTTGAGCAAGTTAGATGGTTTTACACAATTATCTCTATTGGGTCATTCCGGCAGGTTCACCCAATGAATGTGTTTCATGATTTAAAAAAGTTTTAATTTTAATAACTCATTTCTACCACTTTTGGTAGATCAAAACTGGATTTTTAAATTGATACTCTCCTGTTCCCTCTTTAATAAAGATTTTAAAACACGCGATGACCACTAAAATCTGCGTTTTCAAGTTTTCAAACATTTTTATAATTCTTCGAAGTGTTGTCCAAATTGAACGAAGCAAAAAATGTTTTATTCGCCAGAACTAGCAATCTCTAATGATCCACCATCTGTTGCGTATATCCTAACCTTCACATTTTTAACTGCCTTTGGAGACAACTAACCAAAATCACATTTTTGTCAAATTTAATTTTTTTATACGTGCTGAAAAAAAAGGAACATGCTACATATTTGGACTGTTAATAGTGTTGGACCTAGTAAACGTGGAAAAACAAAATAAATCCAAATCGTTTAAGTACTTCCTATTTTTTACCATTCGAAGTCAGAAAAATTGGCAAATTTTCGATCTCTGAAGGGCTGTAACTCCAGTAAACACAACTGAAAAAATTTGAAACCCCTCTATTGATATAAAGCTCCCATAAAAATATTGAGTTTGTGCACAGTCTGCTTCGCAATGTAGCAAAAAATTGTGCTTGCACGCGGAACCTTTTTGCATGAATTTCCCTATTTTACATTACTTTATTAAAAATAATGTCAACAGAGCATATCTGAACTTAATTGGTATTACTAGAAGGACCAAAAATAATTATTTCGATCTAAATAAGTTTTCAAAATTCCAAAAGTTAGTCTACCGATGAATGCCAACTATGTATGTTCCCAGTAACACTATGAATTTATCTTTAGACAATGAATTAAGAAAGGGCGGCGCGGCAGTCGGCGTCAGTCAGTGTTGGTGTTCCATCGGTGCTGATTCGGTAGTGTTTGTGGAATTCTACCTTCGGCCCTTTACTCTAAGAGTAGGCAGGTCGGGTATATTTCAGAGCCGCTTAAAACAAGTATCTAACGCAGTGTTTATAATGAGCTACGAGATTCCAAAACCCCCGGTTTTAAATATAGGTCATAGGGAGCCCGCGACACAGTTTGATAAGAAAATACAAAAAACCAAAATGAAATCGAATCCTACCGTGAAGTAATAAAGAAAGGTTAAGATGGAATACGAAAATTGCTCGAAGAGCTAAAAAAGTTAGAAGACAGGCGCAAAAATGACGAGCATTTCCAGAACGGAACCAAAAGAAAAGGAAAACAGAAGACGAATTTAAATACACAGAAATAAATGAAACAAACGAATAGGAGGAAGACCCTTCACAAAACATGGATGAAGCCGAGGCAGGTAGCCTATACGAAAATAGTCAAACACAAAAGTCACAAGAAAATCAAGATTTCCCCCACTCAAAATTCCAATCACAGTTTACAAATAAGTCAAACTGGTCGATTCCTCGGATCAGGGCCCAAAAAGAATAGAAAAGGGCCCCACGCCTAAACTACCGCCTCCAATTGTTTTTATCAATAAAGAGAATTACATGGAAATAAAGAACGCCGCAGAAGAAAACGAAATAATTTTAGAAAAAGCCCATAATTTAAAAACCGTCACAGACTTGAGAAAGATACGGAAAATGCTAGAACTGATGAACGAACCCAGCCACTACTTCCAAATACCGGAAGAGGAACAACTGAAAGTGGTGGTACGCAGAGTCCTGCTATCGATCCCAATCGAAGCAGTCGAATAAGATTTGATAGCGCAAGTGTACAAATTTAACACCATCCAAAGATATTCCGTATTTAATTACCGACATTTTACCGTTCATTGATTTAATAGTTTTTGTTCAACAATTAATCCTGTATTTATATTTGTATTAGATAAGGTACGTAAATAATAAAAATAGTTCATGATATTTGACCTACACCAGCGAAAACATAGTGAAGCAGGTCGAGGAACTTGACCTTACGGGCAAAACAAACGAGTGTATCATCGCAGATAAGATAGCACATGCGATGTTAGACTTTTATGGAACATTTTATACTTTGTTAATTAGAATACTCACTTTGGCGTAATTAACTCATGATTGAATTATTTAAAAATAAATGTGTATAGATTATTACTGTATTGTGTAAAATTGTTAGCGAATTAGTCCGAATAGTTTAGCTTATAATGATATTTTGTTAATTATTTCTGTTCAGGAACAATGCCATAAATATTAATTGTTACTACTCCTAGGATATAAAAATAACAAATCTAATAATGTAATAATAGTTTAGCAGACGAACTCCGTAAGCCAGATTTCGTCTAGAAATCCGGTGATAACGAATTTGCTATAAAAGCCAATGCTTAAGGCCGTTTAAAACAGAGGTGATTCTAACTCCATAGAGTCAAGAGTCGTTCCTTGCGTTCAAATGTTTTCTGACTTCCTAGAGCACAGAAACGCTAAATTTCAAAAGGGTACAATATTGTAAACCACCCCTAAATAACGAGGTGTTTTATCTCTATTTTACCGGCTTAGAAATTAAATTAAATTCACGACCTTAGAATATCTTGGTTCACTTTCCGAAATTAAATATTGTAAACAAACCGAACAAAGTGCAAACACAGGCCGCAATTTTCTAAATCGAACAGGGATAGCTCTCTTTTGCAGAAAACGTAATACGTCTAGAATCACGAAGTTTGTTACCGCGTACTCTACTTTGATTTAAATTAAATAATTTCAAACCGTATAACAGAGGGTTAGCTGTTCAAAAACATACCGTATTGCTGGATGACATTGCGGAATATCCATTTCCACGACGGGAAGGGCGTTGAGTATGAGCTCGAGCCGCCCACCCCATGTTGAGTCAACCCCGAGGTGAGCGTCGCTCCTCAAACTGCCTGAATAACCTCAAGTTAAAAATAATTAAACCTTCACTAAATTTCATTTACCTAATTTACTATTCACCCGCGAAAATTGCATAATTAGTCGCACCAAAAACAACTAAACAAACTTCACCATTTTGATCTGCTACCCAGAAATCCTTGCGATTGATCAACGTTTAAAAAGAAAGCGCACTCAAGCGCCATCTAGTATCCAAGATACAAATAGAAGCAAGCGCTAGCTATTGTAAATAGGTTTAAAACCAAACTGAAATTCAAATTGTAAAGAACACAATTTATTAATTAAATATATAATTTACTGTCTTAAGACTTCTTATTTAAAGGTATAAAAATACAGTCAGGTATTAAAGCAGTGCACTGCAAGTGCAATTCAACTGCAGCACATAAAAATAGAGGTAAATCTGAATAAAAATAAATTATTCAAAGTATACGGTTCCAAGCATGCACAAATTTCACAACTATAAATTGCAAACAGTATTGAATAAATAAAATACATCAAATTGCATCACAACACTGAATGTACATAAATCATAACAATTCAAGTATGTACACCGAGCTCGATAAACACATAACAATGGTAAAAAGCTTATCAGTGATAACTGAGTCAAATACCAGGTTTTAATTAACCTAATTAGAACAAAGTCATTACTAAAATGTATATATATATATATATATATATATATATATATATATATAGAGTGTATCAAAACCGAAATTGTAAATATTATTAAACCAGAACCTTTAATAAGTCTCAGTTCACACTGGGAAGTAGTTGTATAAATAATTTTAACTTTTATATATTAAGATCAGTGTTAGAAAACTGCTGTAACATCAAAAAGACCGTGTTGGACCCGTCTTCGACTAAGATAGAACTAACCCGCGGTATTCATTTTTCAGTGTCTGAACTAAATCCCAATACATATTGCAATCCCACGAAAATTAATTAGCCTACACTCGTTACAAGCATTCCCGACGAACCCCATAAATAAGAAAAGCACTACCAAAAAACAGACACAAAACAACGCAGAGGTAAAAGAAAGAAAGTCATATGCAAACATAACCAAAAAAGAAAACGAAAGCACAAAAGCTCTGAAAATATTGAGGCCGCTATGGAAGGAATACTAAATAAAATCCTCCCAAGCGTCCTAAATAAATTTACACCATTCAAAAATGGAAACTAGAATTGTCACATGGAACTCGAACGAAATTTCCAACAAACAACTGGAATTTAAAAGTTCCTATAAGAGAATAAAGTGAAAGCGGCGCTAATATCAGAAACGCACCTAAAAGGAAACCAGACTTTTACCTTGCCTGGCTATGCGATATTTAGAAAGCATAGAACAGGATCGAAAGGAGGAGGCGTGGCTAAAATCCTGGGAGCGAACAAGGCATCGAAAGCTCGACCACAGCAATAGGGACAGTGTTCACACAGGCACAAATAGCCGAACAAATTATAACACTCGATGCGTGTTACATACCAAAAAGTGCAATAACTTCGATATGAGACTTCGAAAACCTATTAAATATGGTAAGTCCTGCGATCGTTGGAGGAGAACAAACAGTGGGGTTGCAGAAGAAATAACATCGATGATTCAAAACTACAAAAAGTCATTCAAGAAAACAGCACACAGATCCTAAAAGGTCCCACGAAGCCACATCCCACACCAGAAACGGGAGCAGAGAGGAAATCATAGACCTGTTTGTTACGAAAGAAGTGCCAATCAAACATGGAGCAGAGACCCTGTTCCAACTAAGCTCGGACCACTTCCCCGTATTAATCAGTTACGGCGACAAAAACATGCTACTTCAACAGCAGCCGATATTCACCTACAACTGGACGCGCTTCCCACTAGCGATGTCAGCCTACTAGTTATAAGAAAACCTATCCAATGCCCAAGATATAGAGAGAGTAGGGAAAGAATCACGCAAACAATGATAGCTAACCTTGAAGCCGTGAAGAAAATCTCAACCAAAAACACCAAGAACAAATGGGACATAATCAAACAAGAACAAGCAGTAGTTAGGGAGAAAAGCGCCGCCCTGAAACTATTTCTGAGTACGAAACTCCCGCACTACAAGGTCAAGTATAAAAAACTGCCGGTCAAGGTGGACCAAATCTTGCTAGAGCGCAGAGATGAAAACTGGGCACATACCCTAGAAGATGTACAAGACTGCCCGGAACGGAGCTGGAAACCCGTGACGAAACTAAGAAGAGAAAGTGTCCCGAACCATCTTAGAGAACACCAAGGACGAACCCTGTATAAGGACAACGAAAAAGCGAAAGCAATCATAGAGGCGCTATAGTCGCAATTCGACATACAAAAACCGGCAGCACCGTCTATACTCCAGGAAGTCGAAAGAAGCCTTGACAAACCAAAGTTCAACCACCCCTTAAAAGTTGAAGAGCCAAACTGAAGATGCCAAAACGCCGAAAAGCCCCGGAAATCGATGGAATCCCAAGTAAAGCGCTCAACGTCCTGATAAGGGATCCAGTAAAAGAGATTACCAACATTACAAACGCCTGCCTAGCCACAGGACATTTTTTGAACTGCTGGAAGACAACACAAGTAATCTCAATCCCAAAAAAGGGAAAAGACGCAAAGAAAATCCCGAACAGAAGACTTATTATCGTACTATGCGGTTTATCCAAGCTTTTAGAGGGCGTCTTAGACATGCTCTTACAAACATACTTTGAGGAAAATCAAAAAATCCCTTCTACCCAGTTCGGTTTACGAAAGAAGCTTTCGGCAGTGCAGCAAGCTGCAAACCTAATAGCAGCTGTCGAACAAGCAACAGAGAAGCTTACAACGTATGTTGTCCTCCTAGACCTTGAAAAAGTATACAACAAGATCTGGAGAGGTGCTTTAATACATAAAATGATGGAGGGGGATTTCCCACAAAAGCTAACCAAACTGACTCCTTGCCCTCTAGAAGGAAGAAAATACCCTGTCAAACACGGTAAACAGATTTCAACAGTCAGCCTGGCGAGATAAGGACTCGCTCAAGGCTCCCCACTATTGCCCACTCTATTTAATATCTACGTATCAGACATACCAAAATTAAAGGATATACCAAACGCCAGTATATTCGAATACGCCGACGACATGGCAGTAGTCGTGAGATCCAACAGCAGCACGACATGCAAAAGTAGGCTGGAAAAGGGCCTCAGTCGTCTAGTAGATTACTGCCAAAAATGGAGAATCTCCGTAAACGTAGCAAAGACAGAAATTGTCGACTTCTTCCGAAGGAGGAGACAGACCAGCATAAGTACTTCCGGAAACACTCACAAAATACTAGACAGTGGCAACTACCTTGGAATTATACTAGAAAAGAACCTTCCCTTTGTTACACATACAACTAGGGGAAAAGGGTTAGCTGTGCAGATAGCTCACCAACTATATGGAAGGCTGGGGAAGTACACCAAAATTTCTTTAAAGATAAAACGACAGATCATTAACTCAGTGATCTACCATCCCTTACTCAAGGCTAAAGAAAATATCTCCACAGCCACAACAATGTCCTTCGGACTATAGCTGGGGTATACCGCTACATAAAGAATAAAGTATTTCGGGCGGATATGCGCCCACCGGACCTCCTAGAAAGAGCGCGCGATAGCAGGAGAATTATGATTGAACCAATGCAATCACATACAACTCAACATATAAGAATTCTGGGAGATAGTCTAGAGCTGTAATCAGAAAGGCCTACTGGGTCAACGACTCCTCTTAGATCACTTACCAAGGGGTGCTCTGAAGAAAGTTTAAATTGGGCCAAGTCCCGTAATTAAACTACCAAAAGAGGAAGTTACAGAGAGAGAGAGATTAGAAAGGGAAAATTTCCAATTCTCATAGAATTCTAGAAAGCTGCACAAGTGCAGCCTGCTCAAGATGCCATTATGTTGTTGGTTTCATACATGCGCGGTGTCCCACCGATTATTAAATATCAGAGTTAGTTTCACTTGTCATATAAGCTCATATGAAATTACAATTCAGTCTGTCATTTCACAAGTCATTCAAAGTCGACGTCTAAAGACATTGCTTTGAAACAGAAAAATTTTGAACATGTAAAAATGTTTTGAAGGCAGTTGAAATTCATAGCCAAACATAAAATGTGTTAGGAGAGTCGATTGCTTCAAGAGGAATGTCTTGTAAATAGAAACGCGGGTTTTAACGTGGTTGCATAAGCATTGTAGATGATGCCTGCAATGGACGCCCAAAACTGCGACATCATCAGAAATCATTCAGAAAATTCATGATTTGGTATTCTATGACCGAAAACTAAATTTATATGAAATTGTTAACGCCACGGACGCTTCAACAGAACGCATATCGGGTGTCAATTAAACATACGGCAAAAATTCAAGGGGTTCTTCTTTGGACTATTCTAAGAATATTTTGTCCTTTGATGTTTTTTGGAAAGCCCCTTTGTTTCTAAGATACAGCACGAGAAAGATTTTCGACAGTAACAATATTTTATTACCAAAAATTACATGTAAAGTTCCTTAATCTACAATAATTGTTGAAAATAACTATCTCCACCTAGGATGCAAGAATCCAATCGTCTCCTGATTGACTGCCGAACTCTTTCAAAAACACCAAGGTCATTTCGCTATGAATTACACCCAGACATTATCCGATATCTTAAATCTTCCATATTTTCCACTATAGTAGAATAATGACTTTCGATGGCGTCATAGGAAATAATCCAGTAGGTTAAGTCCGGGGATCGAGCAGGCCATAAGTGAGGTCCACCTCGACCAATCCAGCGATGGTGCACCAGTGCATTTTAGTGTGGTTGCTCGTGAGTTTTTAATAGCAGCATTTGGAGATCGCTGAATTGGTCGAGGTTGACCTCACTTACAGCCTGCTCGATCGCCGGACTTGACCCCCCTGGATTATTTTCTATGGAGCCATCTAAAGTCATTAGATTATTACACTCCAGCGGAAAATGTGGAAGATTTAAGAAATCGAATAATTTCTGTGTGTAATTCAATAACAAATGACCCTGGTGTTTTTGAAAATGTTCGGCAGTCAATGAGAAGACTATTGGATTTTTGCATCATCGCTGATAATAAAATGTCGTTATTGTCGAAAATATTTCACGGTTTGTATCGTCGAAACAAAGGGGCTTTTCAAAACCCATCAAACGACAAAATATTCTTAGAATAGCACCTTGAAGTTTTGCCGTATGTTTAATTAACACCCTGTATATTAAAGTTTATTTAATCAATTATGCGTGAAGAAGCTGTTTGCCAACAGCTAATCACAAATACATGCTAATATGAGATATTGTATCGTTTGAAGGAGAACAAAGATGATCTTGTAAAATCATTTTATAACTACAGATGAAACATGGATTCATCTCCACACGCCAATACTTAAAGAACAAAAACAGTGAACAGAAGCGGATTGCCCTATTTTTGGGTATTTAAAAGGAATTTTAATGATTACTTATCTTCAAGAAGATACAAAAATAACTGAAGTATATTTTGCAAAGCTTTTTGACTAACTGTATAAAAAAAATTGTGAAATAAAAGTTGTTTACAGTAGAGTTTTATGTCGATAGGAAAGCCTAACGAATTAAAGTATGAATTGTTAGTACTTCCCCGCTAATCATCAGATTCGGCTCTCCCAACTTTTACCTGTTTCAAAATCTGGTATGCGTTCCTCATCCTATAGATAAGCGCTCACGGCCCTAGAACAGTATATTGTAGGCTACCGTAAAGTCATATCAAGGATGGGACGAATTTATTGAACCAGTACTGGAGTAAGTGCATTGAACTTTCTGGAGACAATATTGAAAAATAAAAGTATTTCAAAGATTATAACTTGTTTTTTCATCTCCATTACGCGAACTTCTCAAATCACCATCGTAGATTGCTTTTTTATACTGTGTGCCCCAAAGGTATGGATTAATGGTTCTGCAGACGTTATACTAAAAAATGTTTCAAATAAAAGTTGCTTAACAAAATATTCCACACATTTTGGCGTAAAACTAAATGTTTCATGATGACGTTATTTGAAGTTATGGCGTCATCAATCCTTTTTTTAAATGAAACCCCCTATATATCTTTGGTTTTTTACATTAGTCTAAGTAATGCCTTTTAAAACGGTATAAGATTTAAATGGTGTAAAGTTAACAGTTTTCGAGATTATTTGTGTGTTAATCGGAAAAATGTTAATAAGTTTAAGATGCTATGGAAATTGTTTTTATTGTTTTCAATGAAAAGTTGTGACGTTTCTAGCTGCTTCAGTGGTCATTTTGACGTACGGCGTTTCGCCTTATTAACTATTGGTGTCTCATGAATAAAATTATTTATATTTTCTGCAGTTAGCTCTAGCCGTGAGGGCCCAGTTCAATCGTACCTAGCTAAAACAATTATTAAACAACAAGTCGGTAAAATCTTCATAAGCTATATATTATAAACAAATAAAATATGTACAATAAATATACAAACTTCAGGACTAAAGATACAGCTAGGATATATACAATAATTAACTAAACATTCTCGAATACTAAATTAATGTTGACGGTAACAGACAAACTTAAAACATGCTCTGAAGTACTAC
>JAHWXV010027923.1:0-10023 GCA_024586415.1 Phrixothrix hirtus
TTCCAAAATAAACGTAGACAATAATCTAATCATTTGTGGGTACGATTGGCATATCTATGTGCGTAAGAGAAAGTCGTGTGTTGTTTCACACCAGATTTTTTCTTTATTGAATGATCGTACAGACTAAAAACAAGTTAAAAATAAAATTATATAGGTGTCATATGCTTATAGAAATTTCAAACAAAACGTTTGAAGTAAAAATAAAAATGCCTAATTCTGACTTCTAAGCCGATCCCGATTGGTGTAGTCGTTAACATGTTTACCTCTACATCCAGGGGACGCGGGTTCAAACCCAATAGAGGTCGGTAAATTTTTCAGCCGAAATAAATTTTAAAACATGCCTTCTTCTTGGATAAGGAAGTAAAATCGTAGGTTCCGTGTCAATGTGATGTTTGGCACGTTAAAAATACCTACTGGTGGTAGAACTCCTCCAGATTCTAGTAGTCATGGCGACTATATGACAGTTCTAGTCAAAAAGGGATAAGAAAATTTCCGCAACAACAAAACAAACAAACAAAGTTCTGAACATATAAAAACGAAAAGATTTATTGTACCTGTGCACTTTTTAGCGAGCAAACAAACGACTTCGCAGAGGAGCTAAAATTCTTTAATAATTTCCGCACTTGAAAAGATATATTTTATAATTCTATTTGATACCTCGCCACATCTTGGGTCTGGCAAAGTCCTAAACTATCTTTAAAATGCACTGTTGATACATCTTCTCGAATTTGCTGATTTTAGTCCAGTTACTTCTGGACAAGGTAGACGTAACAAAACTTAGTTTTCTTACGTGATCCGGATAACGAATTAACAAACACGAATTTTCCAACGCCAATGTTATCTAAGATCGGTTCATTACGTTCACGAGGTTTGTCCCATCTGAGATTACCATTACATCTTTGGAATCGGCAACACTTTTTCCAATTTCGATTGTAAGCCTTTTCTTTCGCTGGATTTGGAGATGTCTGGTAGTGCATTTTTGATTTTTTAAAAATCTGTGAGAGTATCTGCAACTTCTGTTTGGACATCTCTAGTTGCATTCGAATCATCGATAAATTTTTGCAGTACTCAATCAAAATTGAATCCGGAAATTAAATTCTCTTCCATGGAAGCGTTCTTAGACGGAACTTTGTCCAAATTGGTAAAACATTCTTTTAGTGAAAGCGAAAATTCGTTCTTGTGAATTTCAAAAGTGTTTAGATTTTCTATATTGTTAAAATATTTCGCCAACTGCCTTGAATGGACGGAAAACGCGATATCTAATGGTTAGCATATGTACGTGAAGTTGGCTGGTAGACATACAAAATCAATTTCATTTTCTCAAAACATCTGGATTGAAATGCGATACTAAATTGTCCCCTAAGAGCACTTTACGTCCATTTATTTTTTGCGTGTGGTAGGAAAACTGTAGGAAACCATTCATTAAATGTGGACATGCGAAGTTCGATTATATCGGGTTCCTGTGAAACAGCAACTCTTAGTACAACAAGGAGTTCTCTTGGGCTCATTGTGAGTCCACGTATCCCATAAGTTTTCCACATTATAAATAACACAGGGCGAGAGTAGTAAGCCTGATGCTGCACCATATATAATTAAGGACGTTGCAGATTTAGAGTAGTTGCACCTTTTTTCGTGATACTTCGTCCCCCACGATACATGGACAAGTTCTTACCCGGATCCGTCTACTACGTTAGACTCATCGCACTTACAGATATTTTCTGGGGGTACTCCTTTTAATATGTCACATTTTTGATCACATTAATGGTTACCTGGCTCCGTTTGGTACTAATATTGGAAGCTAATCTCTTCCGAGCGGCATTTCGGTGTCTTTTCAGAAAATTACTGATCCAGTCAGGACCTGGCAATTTGGCTTTAAAACGGTGTATAACTCTGCCCAATTTATGTAAGAAGCTTTTTACAAACATTCTGAAATCCTACGCTGTAAATGGAACGCCCCAGTCAGAGATTTTAAGTATATTGATCAAAAGTATCTGCTCTTTGTTGGCTGTCAAAACTGTCAGCCCACCTGTTTTTCTTGATTTGACGCCCATGGAATCTATTGTGAAGCATACCGTAAGGCACTTTGTGTCTGATGGCTGCTTGGTTAAGAATCGGGCTATTATCTATAATTTCCTCAGAACTACTGCCATAGGTTCTACTACCAAGCTTTCTTTTATAACCTCTAACCATTTTGTGGTTTCAAAATTAATCTGGAACCTAATATAATAGATAAATGTATTTTAAAGTATGAATAATAATCATTCAATAGCAACCATGAAGAGATTGATCACTTGTTTCTTACGATCAATTTCGCCCTGTTTTCTTTAGAAGGCCACATTGCCACCATTGTCCAAAGCAAAATCCCGTGAGTACGACTGAAAGAATATCAACAACAAACTTATGAGTCCCCTTCTGGGACAATTGGCGTTGCGCATCCGTTGGGCTAAGTTCAGATCACTTGGTTTAAAGATTTTTAGAAAAGTTAACTCGACCAAGGAATTTCCAGTTCTTCTCATTTTGGATGGTAATTTCAACCATGTTCGTAACATCGAGCTCATTGCATCTGCAAGAAGCAACCATGTGACCATTTTGTGACTGCCTCCGTATTGTACACACAGCCTTCATGAGGACGTTAAAATCTTATTACATGGAAGAAATCATCATTGACGAGTTATATAATGCTGGAGATTTTTGAAGATGCAGGCTGCAGAGTATGCCGTAAATAGATAAAAATATCTATAGGTGCAGAATACATCACGTCACAATAGAAATCAGCAAAGTCTCGCAGTTCTCAGTCAAAGTCAGGCTCAGCGCCTTCTAATATAACTGGGCCAAATGATGCTCCAACACTTGCATCTCAGAATTCTCAGATAAGTATTTCACTGGCCGTCAATCCAGACAAAATCATTCCCGTTGCTGGAATCAAAAAGAACAGTAATAGAGGTCACAAGGCTGCTGGGTCATATCTTATATCTGAAACTCTGTTTAAAAGCACTTTGTTAGGATCTCATAAAGAACCAAAAACGCAGCCTAACGCAAAAGAACCAAACAAAAGCGCGAAGAAGAGATTGAATCTTGAATACAAAGCTAAAACGGTGTAAAAAATTAAAATTGAGAAAAAAGAAAATCCAAAGTAAAGATACAAATGTTGATGAAACATTCATTACTGATGTTAACTTAAGCGATATGGATTACCCTGCAGGGGAAGAGAAGTCAGAAGACGAAGAGGTATTTTTTGTGATAGACATTTTTTCCCTGACCACAAAGGTAAGCTGAGGGTTATGTGCAAAATGTGGGCGCATAATGAGTGTGAAGGAGCTGAATGAGATGTGCACATTTGTGATCATTGTAAATAGCTTCTTGCAGTTTATGACTAATATGTATGGAATTGATTCCTTGTGTAAAAATTAAAAAAATATTTCTATCAGCTATCAAAGTTGTTACTTATTTTTCACCTAAATCAGGGCGGAAAATGTATCCAACAATACCCTTATGTAGTTATAGCATAATATGGAATTAATATATTGTAATTATTTTACTTTTCCTTACAGGTAATCGAAATTTTCACCACATGCACAGAATCCTTGATTACGACGTCCTTTTTAAAAACGTTGAAGTAAACGGTTGCATTTTCAGTACATGCAACAACTGCTAACAACTCATGTGTAGTTACGTATTGTGTACAGATTATATTCGCGATCAAGTAGCGAACAGCTCGTAGTTAGCGTTTGAACAGTTCGCGAACAGATTCATGTCGATGTCTACAGTAAAAAGAAAATGTTCGTGAAGAGGTTTCTCGAAATGCCCGCACAAAGTACAGTTTTTGTTTCACAATATTTAGTCAGCCAACACCAGTGAAAAGCGTTTTCATCTTTTTCTCCACTTGTTCACGTGGGAGGAGATACTTAATTCAGTTGATAATGCTTGCCACGCTGCGCGTTGTTTTGTTTTATTTTATATTCTGTAACAGGAACATTCCATTATATAGGTTTATCCAACACCAACTGGAATAGAAAACCAGGGAGCGCTTTGGTGACGTTATCCATCGTGGTCATCGGTAAACAGTAATAATACTGCACAATAAAGGTTAACAACTAATTTAAGAACTGCTTCATTATTTATAAATTTTCTTGGCATTGTTTATTAAGTTTCTTATAGATAACCAATTTACAACGTACATGCACATGTGTTAGTGACATATATTAGATAAAATCAGTGAAACAAGCATTAATTTGATTAATCTAATAAAATTTTATGAACTTTTAAATTCGCATATACAAAGTTACCTACTTATTCAAAAAATATTTATATCATTTGTCTTTAACATTAAACTTTTTATAACACATTAGAGCTGCAAACTTTTTTAAATTAATGTAAACAATTTACAGATACTGGATGTGCGTGTGTGTATTCGTATTTATTTTTTATTAGTGATGAATTCTCAGCAGGTTCTTAAATACCTATACCTATTGAAAAGTAGTTTTTAAGAAATAAAATAATTTCCAAAAAGTCTTTATCATGCTATTTATATCATGTCTGTTGTGTTATAATTAATAATAATACCTAACCTTAAGAGGAATATTATACATTTGAATATGGGAAAATAAGGGCTACATTGGTCAGTCGCAATTTATTTTGTACTAACTTGACTGATTATTCACTTTAAGTAAAATCTAAAGCAACTGATTTTAAAGGAAGTTGTATTTGAGGCCAATTAGTAAATTTACCTAATGGAGAAACTGCCACAGATTTTGCTTGAGGTTTAAGTAGGTTTGCTTAGTTTATATTCGGTTAATAAACAAACTCTGTTTGGAGACTACGAAACAATTCTCTTTATTTAATTACTACAAGTTATAGAATATGGAAAAACTCAATTCTTAGTTTGTAAAGGAATCTGGCTAGTTTAATAAATTCATTTCTAGAAACTGGATAATAGATAATCTAAAGCAAATATTTTATTTTTAATTATGTGTATTAAGAAGAATTGTAATTTCAGCTTTTAGAAAAAATTTAGAAATATTTCTAATGATCTCAGGATAAACTATATAGTTTAGGTAACTTGTATTTGTTATAGGTAACCATCTATTGTATGTACTTACATTTAGGTAGATATACAGATTAATATAAAATTTAAATTTGTTTTCTACTACACTTTAAATAATTTTCAAAACAATTTCACTTCACTTATGGCCAAAAAACTTGAATTGATGACCGCAATACGTGATGTTACGTTGAATATACGAACAGGCTTTCTATTTGAATCGGTGTTGGTTTATTCCAACATTTATCAATCGAAGCAATGATTTTATTGTCGGTTAATTCCATTTTATTGTAATTTAAAATAGTATTAATACTAATGAACACCTTCGTCGTATACACAAAACTGAGAGTTCTACACGTGCTCGCTATTGTTTCCTTTAAACTGATGAGCGTGTAACGAACGTATCATAAACTTGTTACACTGGCTGTTTGTAAACTTGATGCAAACAGTACGCGAACTAATCATGAACTCTTGGAGAACGCCGTCTCCACTGACAATAGAATACTCCGCGAGCTCCTCGAGAACAGTTCATGGCCTCGACGGATACGAACTTTAATAATTAATAAATTCCAACGAAAAAATGTTATTTACGGCCAAATTGAAGCTTGATAAAAGTCATGGTTTCTTTCGCGTTCAGATTTTATTTCTGAATTCTTACCGCTACAAAAACATGATATTCTGATAAAAGCTTAACCCAGCTAGTTCTCCTGAGAGATATAAACAAATTACATTATTGCAACAATGTAAAGCGAAATGTCAATACATAGGCGCTGATAAATTAAAGTTAGGTTAGGTTACACTTACTAATTTTTCTTGATGTCAATGCATAACACTTAGATCCGAACGATATATTCTATTCCTAGTTGCTGGTCCAATTAATGGATAAGCAGACTGCAGAATGATTCATCCAGACAAGACATGATTTTCACATACAATGCAGTTTACTGCAATGTACGAAGAGCTGCCAGAAAACATATTTCATGATGCACCAACTCCTATAAACAACCTTGGATACGAAATGTCTAAATGCTATCACATTCGTAGATAAAGCATTGAAACATCTTTTGTTACATGAGCACTCTTAACAATATTTAAAAGCAGCGTTCATTTATTGCCATTTCTGAACAAAATCGATGCAACTAAATTGCATTTGCACGTAAATCTAGTAAATCACGATCGCCTCCTGGTAGGGTAATTGATAATATAAACATTGAAAACTGCTTTACGGATAAAATTCCTGTATAGAGCACTGTATGAATTTTGTATATAGTAATCTGTAAAAATTTGCTGCATATATTTTTCATTTTAGATGTATATAAAAAACCAATTACTATCTCGTAACTAAATAATTGAATACAAATTTATACATCGTTGTCTGCAACCTTTGCATACAAATTTAAACAATAAAACAAATAAGGTTCAGCGCTAAGCGTAAAATTTTAAACTAAAATTCACTGACTGGTTTAAACATAGCTAAAGCAACTCACTAACAATTTAGAAAATCTAATTGTACAGGGTAAGTCAATATTCATGTACACGAAACATATTAAGCTAGTATAAATTTAAAATAGTCCAAAAGAAAATGATCAAAGGTGTATACAGAGCAAAACCAAAAATTTCACATGCATAAAATAACAACAATTGCAGGTTAAAGTATACATGAGAGCTCAAAGAAATAAAACTACTGTCCGCAGACTGAAACAGCGTTATATGAGACAACGCTAAGAACCTGCCTCTTTCTTCGACTTTAAAAGTTACCCAATTCCAGATCCAGCCAAAAGCATTTTAAGTAAAGACGCTACCAGTCACAAAAAGGACGTTACAAAATTAGATATTGCTTTATAACGGTTTCAAACTGATCTGGATCCATTGCATCTAAATTAGATGTTCATAATAAAGATATTCTTATCTTAAAAGTTGCTTTGAAGCTTTGGTGAGGAAACAACATGTAAGAGTGTATCTAGGCTTTGTAATCATAGACAGTGGTTGGCTGTGGGTTCTCTTAGCAACAACCTACGCACAGAACTATTGGTTTTCTACTATTACTGCCGTAAAGCTTGATGCTTCATATTTCTACGAGAAAACAAGCATTTACGGAGTTTGTAACTCCACAATGTTGCATACTTTTTTATCAGGTTTCGATTAGTAAATGTAAATGCTCGTATTGCTGATAGTTTGCTTACACTCCATATCGCTTTCCATCAATTCTTCTAAATCGCTTCTGTACAATCACTTTCATTTGTATTTTGGCGACCAAATGTTTTTCCAGCCACCTTAAAAGACGTTCAATTTGTTTTTGTATTTCATCCTTAAAGTTGCCGCTTTTATTCCTACTATAAAATGATTGAATTAAAAATAGCTTCTTTTAAAGCCGGTTTCACAAAACTAATTTCTGTAGCGAGCGAGACTTCTTATCCAATAAAAAACAAACTTTATCAATGTGTATTTTGATTAGCTGAGAAAAGTGTCGCGTGCTTTAATACTTATATTTGATCAATGTAAACAAAAAATTGAAAATCGCTGCATGAATAATTATTTGTTACATAAAGTTATATAATTTCTTCTGGAGAAAATTAAAAGGGTCTTTGTGTGACTCGACTACACTTCGTTTCGCCTCGCATGTAAACATAGTTCCCCGTCAAATACAGTGCCACTAATTTGCAATTCCTAAGTATTAAATTTACGTTCGCCTTTATTGCAACAGCTAATGGGTACTGCACTAAGGAACTTAGTGTATAAAAGGTAATTCGACTTTCCATAAACATAAACATTACGAGGCATATTTTTATATGAGTATTTGCACCGTATATGCGTGCATTAAATATCGTGCGTTATTAGTTGGACGCCCTGTGCTACGATAATATAATAAGAGATAAATAGAGAAGCTTGGATAAGAAAACGTTTGTGTTAAGTGCGCGCGCAATAAAGTTTCGCTTAAAAGTGTGCGTCCACCATACCATTGCTTCGTTTGACAAATATTAAAACGTCGAAGGATTTAGCAGAACCTCCTTGTAGAATTTTTAGCCCGCCAAACATTGCACTGAACGCTTTTTATTTTCTTATCTGAAGATAATTTTTTCAGCAAAAAAATTAGCGATCTCGACAAGGTTTGAACTCGCGTCTTAAAGCTCAGAAGTTAACATGCTAACCACTTAACCACCGAGGGCGACAGCTACAGATATTAATAGGGTTTTGGGTTTTTTTCGGATTACCAATTTATTTTTATTCTAGGCGAATTATTTTTGACGTTTATATTGCACTTGTGAGTCGAACAAATTTAATTCAATGCATTCACATAAACCCTCCATAACGATAATAATTTTTTTGCTCTATTATTCAATTTGCAACATTTGCAAATTAATTAATTATATTTTACAATAAACTTTTGAATATAATTATTTTTGTATTGATTTTGATACGCTGCGTGAACACTCCAATTTTTTTAAATAAAAGAATCATCGATAATCAAAGAAGGTAAAGAAACATAAACCACTTTGCAGTGGTTCTCCAAACGCAACCCTAATCCACAATAGATTCAGCAGGTGTCTTGAGAAAGCCAACAGGAAATCGTCCCTACTTTAGTTTTACAAAAGGCCAAAGTCGTTTATAAGTCACCTAGCATATGGCATGTGTTACATCATAATTACAATAATTTAAGTTTCTTGTTCTCAAAGAAAGGAAGCATATGGGAAGTTGGTCGTTAATACATTCGCTGCAACCAAAGACGTCATAGAACTTAAATAGCTGAAGTCGATCGAAGAAAAGGGTAAATTAGTCATAGTATTAAGTGTTATTTAGTTGAATGACGATAGGATTTGTCAGGATAATGCGCAGGTATAAGGCAAAAGGATTACATAAATATAGGCCATCAAAATGTAGATGTCAACATTTTATCTCCTCTATAACTTAAAGTCACTGTACTGAAATGGTTGTAAATAATTTTTTTAGTAACGACGTCTCTCAATTTTCTTAAGTTTCTATGGGAGAGATCAGAGATAATACTGATACAATGAACATATTAAATTATATTGTATACAATTTGTTTGATAAATGTATTTAAAACTGTTAAGTAATGAGCATAATTTTTAATAAATATTAATTAAATAAAATTTTAATAACAAGCTACTTTCTCACTATAACCACTTAACCTTGAAAGTAGCAATAATAAATTAATTATCAGCGAAGGTGTTATGTGTCATGTTAATAACAAACAAATATTTATATGGGTATAAATATACTTGATAGATTACCTTGATGTGTGTCATACGATGATAATATAAATTAGAAGATGCAGTAAAACGTTTGAGGCAAACAGGACATTGGTGTGGTTTTTCTCCACTGTGAATTCTTCTGTGGGTATTTAAAGAGGACGATGTGCTGAATCCTTTTCCACATACCATGCACACGTGTGGTTTTTCTCCTAAAAATAAAATTACATGAAACAATTATCTGCATACTAAATTGTATATCATTGTGTACGATTATAATTATAAATAAGAGGGAACTCACAGGCAATATTTGTGTTTCGAGGCTATTGCTTCTCATTAACAATTATGATAACAAATAATTTTAAGTTTTCATTATAGAAATCTTGAAAATAGTGCGCAATCGTAATAAACGGCGCTAATCCATAAAGTTGTCCAGTGATCAATAAAAGCAACCTTTAATTTTATTATTTTGCAATTTTTATACCGTTTTTAAATACATACATAAATAATTTAAAATTATAAATACATC
This sequence comes from Phrixothrix hirtus, assembly GCA_024586415.1. Classification (NCBI taxonomy): domain Eukaryota; kingdom Metazoa; phylum Arthropoda; class Insecta; order Coleoptera; family Phengodidae; genus Phrixothrix; species Phrixothrix hirtus. The sequence continues at coordinate 9,779 of JAHWXV010027923.1, forward strand.
ATATAAATGAATATAACAAAATTGCTTGTAAAGGTTATCACATTCGCGAAACCAATTCTATTAAGTATTACCACCGCGCATTTTCCAAGATTTACCTTTATACAAATAAAAAGGTATACCTTGTTTAGATAGAGCTCAAATACAAACTGGCGCGTCTCGTTCGTGAACTTTGCCTTCCTAAATTTTTTTTAGAACTGTAAAATTTGAAGGGCCGATTTTTCAATTTGTTAAATTTATCCTTAGAT
>JAHWXV010027950.1:0-11007 GCA_024586415.1 Phrixothrix hirtus
ACGTTCAAATATTCCCGCCGTATTTCGTATAGTTTCACACGAGGCAACTATTCGCTCTCTTAAATCTTCTAAAATATTAACGGGAGTGTTATACACTAGAATTTTAAGGTGCCCCCATAAAAAGGAATCTAAACTGTTGAGATCGGGGAATCTTGCTGGCCATTGCTGAGGTCCTCCGCAACCTATCCAACGATTAGGATAAAGTGTATTTAAATGGTTTCGGACAATTGCACTGAAATGGGTAGGGGCTCCATCGTGCATGTACCACATTCGATTCCTTAACGCAATTGGTACATCTTCAAGCAATCCACGTAGTTCTTCTTCGAGAAAATGTAAATAAGACCGACCATCAAGGCGTCCTGGTAGAAAAAATGGGCCTATTAGATAACGACCAATATTTCTTGCCCATATATTAACCAAAAATTGGTGTTAAAAATGGATTTCGGTTATGGCATGGGGGTTTTCTTCCGCCCACACATGATTGTTATGGAAATTTTAGTAATATATGTATATGTATAATTTAGAAGGATTCATCTGCCGACTGGTGTTAGGTCCCTCGATAGCTCAGTGGTAGAGTATTGGCGCGTAAAGTCAAAGGTTCTGGGATCGAACCCAAGTCGAGGAATAAATTTTTCTAAGTATTTTTAAATATCTATAGATATACATAAACCTTTATACTTCTATTCCTTTAAGAACTAATTACTTTTCGTTTACATATATATATAAACGAAAAGTAATTAGCAAATAGCAAATAAGTTACGCCCGTAGAATAAAGATACCGCGTTCTAAATTAGTATATAAAGAGAGACGTAAGAACGCTTAGGGAACTACGACTTCGACCGCGAAGCTGAAAAGAACTTCGATTCTGACCGCGAAGCCGGGGACTTCAATTGCTAAGCCGGCACACTCCGAATCCGATCTCGAGGCCGTAAACATCGAGCTGCACACTCATAGTGGGGTTCGCCTAATCAATCAACCTTTGATTTAAAGTGTATAACCAAGCCGAGCAACCTAGTTTTCGTTTGGAAGTTGTTCAACCATTCTGTTGTCGGCGACTGTGCCTCGTTCCTTGAGCAATGAGCGTCGTCGCCGAGGGTTAGTCATCCTTCAGTTAAACAGTTGCTTGGGCGATAAGGTAACTAAAGTATCATGAAAATCACCACCATACATTGTGCGAGGCCCATCTTATTTTCGTCGCCGCAGTAGGACGTACGACTCGGCGGAAGAATGAAATACACCCGCATAAAGAGCTCGCAAACGCCTCCTTTAATTGCTCGTGCCATAAAAACTGGTGTTACGTAAAAGGTATATGTGACAGGAGCGCATAAAATCCTTTAGGTCGGTTATTAAAAATCGTTTATGTATCGATGTGAGAAGCATTGGTACGAGATCCGTTATTAGACAACTTTCAAAAGCATTCTAGTATTTGTTTAAGGCCTGTAGAAATTAGTTACCGTTGGTTGAAAGTCTTTCATGAGAAGTGCTAATTAATTAGTGTTATTGATGATAATTCAATAGTATCATCCGTCCGTTACTAAAATTAACACTAGCCGAAACAAATCGACTGTTTTGGGTCTTAACGTTATTATTTTGTACATAACTATTTTGAACCTCTCATTTTGTAGATAATTTTAATTTTCAATGAATCACCCAATTATTTCTATTTGTAATATATGACTTATTGCCTTATTATTTATCAATTAATTTATCTAGGTATGACCAACAAAGTCTTCCTTTAAAAGAGTCCTGTAAAGAAAGAACCTGGCCTCACGAGTATAACCTGGAGAAGCAAAATATAAATAATTTTTCCCCGCGACGTAACTAAAGAAATCCGTAACTTCACAATATATTACAATTTATAAGGTTCCATGGAAAAACTGCGACAAATATTATGTTGGGCAGACTCAACAAAATCTAAGAAACTGAGTCCAAAATCATAAATATGATTGTAAAGGGTATAACAAATTAAAACGTAACAGAACAGCCTTAGATATACATGCATTCAGTAGTGGCCGCACTTTTGACATTGTCAGAGTAACCATCCTTGACCAGGAAAACAATTCAATTAAAAGATTCATTTCTGAAGATATATTCATGAACCACAAAGAATCAAACAATATTAACATAAAAACTAATAATAATTTTACTCTAATTTTTGAAAACATTATTCAAGATACCAATGTTAACATTATGAAACATTTCATCGTTTTATTAATTTTTAAAAAATATAGTGATAATTAATTGTACCCTTATTCTCACTTTTAATACCAACTTTGCTATCTGCCTTATCTTAAAAATATGTTTTGTTTTGGTTAAAAATTGTATTTTGATCTTATTGCGGAATTACTTTTCTATTTATTAAAACTTATTGTCCAAAAATCATTGGAGCATGACCTCTTCTTTACCCAACACCATGTTAAGTGATTTAAGAAGTTCGCGCTCACGTATCAGTATTTTAACCAATACTTTGTTACCTGATGTGAATAGTTAGGAGTGTTAATATTGTTCAAGTTTGTATAATTATCTTTGATTTATAAAAAATAAGCAACAATTTTTAGTCTTTTTCATTTAATCCTACACTAATTATACATTATTTGTGTTAGATCTTCTCTTCATTCGAACAATAATTTAATAAATAAACATCTATACCTCTTTGACTGACTATATGTTAAATAAATTTAAGACTTTTCAGGTAAATTTTGTTAATAAACTCTTTTTCTCCTAAGCTAATTAGGACAATTAAGAAATTTTGTTCCACTTCTTTCGGCTGAATTTCAATATATTTCAATATAGATAATTCAAAATTAAAAAGTTGTATTTACCTTTGTTATAAAAATATAAAAATTTGCAATTAACAATATACTGACAATATAATCGTTCACCAGATGGCGGTATGAATATTTGATAGAGGATGAAGATTTCTAATTTTATAAAAATGGCCTTGTAAATGGTTTATGTTGAACAAAATGGCAGTCAGCATTTTACATTATAAATCGATTTTAATAAAAATCAATTAATAATCAATCATTAAATTAAACTTGTTTTATAGGTAGAGTTCATTAAAATTATCCTCATTAATTAAATAATTTTCCGGATTACTTGATTATTGGTTTATCATATTTAAAAATGTGAGTGTATCAATAAATACTAAAAGAATGATAAGAGACCGTGTTATTATCATATCTGTTAACATCTATGGCAGGTTTATTAATTAGGTTTTATAAATCTTATTGTTCAGGTAAAAACCAATTGATATTCTTTAAAAGAAGTGTTGTATTTTGAATACAATTATATAAGGAATAAGTAAAAATTTCGCAGTTCTCTAAGCTGATTTTCTGCCTAACAATGCAAACATTTTTATTAAACATGTAATTAAAGCATGAATCGGAATGTTGTCTTTGATATTCGAATGTAATAATCTAAAGTTGCAAAAAAATATCATATGAACGTCATTTGCATGGACCATTTTGTTCTCTATTATATAAAATCAAGTTCATTGAGAATAAAAAGCTATAAAAACCTTTATATTATAAATCCACTTTAATTGTCTATTTCAAATTTATTTTAAATTAGTTGGGCTGCCAGACTGAATCTAAACCTAACCTAAAGCTTTACGTTGAAGCAATCAAAATTTGTTTCATTAATGTACATTTTTTAAATTACTATTTGTTTTGCGTAAATTACTTTAAAAGCTTTATATATAAAATTAAAATCTAAATTTTGATGTTGTTTCGTATAACTGTATAATAAATTTTGATTTATAATTTTACAGGTGAGTTTCTCAAAACATTTTGTTATATATTAAAATATGCATATTTTTCAGAAAATAACGAAATGACAAAGATAATTGATAGATTCACAATAAATTCCAAAAAATTTATTTAACTTGTAGTGTCACTAAAATCAACCATAATGGGCATTAAAATATTTAACTTTTTTAACAACTCATTTATTTAAAAAATAATCTAGTTAATTTATCTACAAAAACACGTTTTCAATTAACTTTAACGTCAAAGTATTTTATAAGTTTAGTATTTTATTTCATTGGCTAATTGTAATGTTCCTTTTAAAATATAAAGAACAACAATTTAATTACTCCAAAGTGCGATTTTAAAAAAGTTAAAACCATTGTAAAACGACATTGGAGTCATGATATTTAGGGTTTCCAGTTACTCTTAGAGATCTGGAGGCATATAAACTTACTGAATGCAAGATTTGCTTTTAGCTTTCATTGGAACGCTTAGCTAAAAAGTTAAAATCCATAGATCTTCACTTACAATGTTTCGAAACGTTGTGAGTGAGGATCAAATAGAAAGTTGTAGGAGTTATAGGAATACTTCCGCAAATATCTATTAGGAAAAGAAATCCACAATTAGATCAAGTAGTTGCTTAATTCAAGATTGCCAATTAATTTACTTGAAGTAATCCTGAGACGTACACACTCAGAACTAAATACATTAATACAGATCAGATAAATAAAATATTAATAAAAATAACATAAATGCTAAATTATTAGTAACGCATTGTACTGGATACACAACAAAACTAAATAAATTGAGCATTCTGTGTGAAACGAAATAGTATTAAAATTAACTCCGATTATTGCATGTTAATGACAACTGAAATAAATGACAAAATTTCGTATATTTTATCTCAACATTAACTGAAGTCTATAGCAGTTCTTTAAATATGACTTAACAAATAGTTGATCGCGATAAACCACATTATTTAAATTATTTAACAATGAATAAGTTCTGCGAGTCGAACCGTTATGATGCTCTGTTCACAGTGGATCTCTATTTACTTTAGGTTGTAAAGTTACTTTGGGGCTGTATCAATTTCGTAAAGTTAGTTTCTAATCAGAGATGGACCGAGTCCATCTAATTTAACAAAATTAATATACTCATATGAGCACTTAAAAACCCTTATGTTCTGAGCTCCAACGCTTTTTAAAACTTTCGCGATTACTTTGTTGCTGTTATGGTACTCTAAGTACATGCACATTAATTTACTCTGTATATGTATCTATTCTTAAGTTGGTTGTGAATGTTAATACTCTCTTAGTTAATTACATTCTTTTATTTTGAATGTATATTTTGTACTGTATATATTTGTTTTGCGATTTTAAACCGTTTATTTTTTATGTTGTTATTCGGCTTTATATACATATATTTATTAAAACGTTTTTAAAAATATTTACAAAAGAAAAATGGTTACTCTAGTACAAAAAGGTATTTATAGGTGTCTATTTACAAGCTATTTATTGAAATACTATGGAAAAATACATTACGTATAGTCGTGTTATTGCTATGACACACTAGATGGCGTATCTGTTTATTAAGTCGGTAAAGTGTACTGTGTTCTGCGCAAACTACGCTTTAGAAAATCTAAAATGTTCAACAGACTTTTATTTACGGTTGTTCCTTTGTTTTGGTTTGTTGAAAATGGTTCTTTAATACCCTTTATTAGCGTTGATGTCAGTGTTGCAGAAATTTCTAAGTGTGTTCATCGATGCAATAGGAGCTTATAGAAGGTTATTGGTGGTATGCGACAACGGTTTATCACATAGGGAAGTTTGTAGCGGGATACGTTTGCGTTTCCATAATAGTTAGGAATACACGACCTGGATAAATCTATCATGTGCGAGCACAGACTTTGGATGGTTATACTGATTTTTATGTTTGATGATATATTTTTTAAATATTAGCGTTTCCTAACTTTATTTAATTCTTGCAAATAAAAATCAGTCGGTGATTTTAAATCGACGCAATTCTAGGTGAATTATGTATATGCTTCAGCAAACAAGTCAAAACATTTGGCTTGAATTCTGTAAGTGTTCTAGTTCTTTTACCTGTAATTCGTCGCATTTAAACCAAAACGTTGTATATGTTACAGATAAGATGAGTTAAATGACCATCATCGTTATTAACAAGTTGCATTAAAATGATTCTTTAATTAAACATCTGATGAATTTGCGCACAATATTTTTTCACTTTCAGACATTAAATTTGAAATATTTAGTTAAACGGTTATTCATAGAGTCACAAATGGTGGTAGATTGTGTTTACTCTACCAGTGGAATGCGTAAGCTATTTTTACATCATATTCTATGTTTAAATTTCAATTCATTTATAACATTAAAATTCCTAATTAAATCGCTAGGTATTAACTAATTACGGTTGAAGGTTTGGAAAATTTACAATGACGTCACAAATAGCTATGCGCCTGATAATCCAAAGTTTATCGACGGACTTTTACTGTTTTAAAACAATGTATACTTTGAATTCAATATTCAAATTTAAAAAAACCTTACTATTTTGATATGTAGATTAAAAATACGTTACCCAATTAGAAAAATTTATTATACAACGGAACTATAATCAATTAAAATTAATTTACATCTTAGAATAAATTCAAATATGTATTTTAGCAAACTGTAATAATTCATTGTCACAATTATTTGCTTAATAATTACCTAGTTTGAATAACGAAAATTTATATAAAATTAGTCGAATCGGTACTTGTGAGTAGCAAAAATTTGCATAATACTTAATTATGTTTTAATTTAAAATTCAATATTAATGTAAAATAATTAACGAAAACTAAATTAACCACTGAATATTAATTTATAGATACTATAAATTGAAAAAGCAGAAACTAATTTTCGTAAATGGTGGGCCCGTTGCTAAGGTTTCATACAACTCGTAACTTAACTACAGTACATGCAGTAAACATGGATAGGCGGAAATTCCAAGTTTGTCTCATGTTATTCAAGTTATACAATTGTAGCAGGAACTGAAGGAGGGACAAAAATTAGAACCTATAAGCGCGTCTAAAATTCCTGCAACAATTGTCATTCATTTGGGAACACCCACACAATCTAAGTGGTAAACTACCAGTATCATTTCTAGATCTATATTTGTAAACGAGAATTTTAGAACCGTAAATCCAAAAAAAATTGACAGTTCACTCTTTATTTTTAAAACGCAACGCCAGCATTCCCATGAGAATGTTTACAATTATAAAAATAAATGTTAACCATCGATCTTCCTTTCCTCGTAAGTTCAAAGAGAAGTTTCTTTTAACATGCAGTTCAGAGCTAACTACCGTAAGGTCAGCGTACGTCTCCATTCTTCGAGAGTGCAAGTGCACGTTATAGGGCCAACTTTGGTTCATAAAAATTAATAAATGAATAGTTATTCCGTTTAACGTTTTAACGAAATATTGAATTCGTGGGAATTCATTATTCAACGCCTTTCCGCGAATTTTAGGGGTTTCATTCATTTTTCATCCATGTCCGATGAAGCATTAAGGACAAGGTTGTGAATTACGCTACAAGTACGATATCATCGAGAACCGAGGCTTTGATGCCACTACGGTGCCGCCGTATCCGGAATCGTCAGACTTCCGTCAATACGTAAGTGAAGTTTTACTATAAACTTACGGTCAGACACTTGTTGGTTAAATACGACTGGAACAATTAATTCGATCAAATCATAAGTAAAAGACTATTAAAGTAATATTCAGTCATAACAAATTGACGTTATCTTTATTAATCTACGTTAGTTGTTTTGTCGAATTAAGGCCTTTACAGAAGGGTCGAGTGTATTACCTAAGTTAGTATTAATTGTAATTTATATAACTCAGAGGGGTTTCCCAGCGTAGTTATAGAATATAAGTTATAAAACGTAATTCCTTTCTTTTAAATGAGAGCAATGTATTTCTTATAACTTTACACATTCGATTTTCTTAGTCATTATTATATTGAGTACTCAATGTACGGCATCTTTTATTTTGTAATTATAGGCACCTGTAAATTCATTAACAGATACTTTCTTTCAGGAAAATAGTTTAAGTTAAGTAAATAACATACTGTCACGTATCTGTCTAAGTAAGCTGATCAAAACAGTAGTCCAGCGACGTACACTAAATCAGTAATTAACTAATAAGTATGCCTCGATAATATTATACCCTTTCGGTTTGAAAGAAGATTCCTTACCGTCTCGTTTCTCTAAAATCTAACTGTTAAGATATTTAGGTAAGGTGGCGCCCAAAAATTACGACTTTTTCCTGATTTTTGACACTTGCAAATTGTTCCTGAATTTTACCCTAATTAATTTCATCACAAAAGTAAAACGCCCCTAACTCCTTGACAACCTTTGGGGCGCACGGAACGTTTCAACCCATTATAAACTGTATTCAGTTAATGATTAATCCTACCGGTATCCTTCTGTTAGATATTGAAACTACAATGCAACCATGCCAATATTAGATCCCAAAATCATAAACATCGCATATTATTAATTTTTTATCTTATACTGGTTGATCAATAGGAATTAAAGTCCCTGTCCTCGGTATCGATTGCGTTTCTAGTAAGAAATTGTACTTAGCAGAAGATGGAGCTCAAAATCCCGAAGGAGCTAAAAAGATGTCAAAATTTTATTAAGATGCAGTTGAGTCTAACAAAAAAATTTACTTCAAAGTACACTCTAGAATAATCAATACATTTCTACCTAAAAGCGTTCCAGTTTTTAAAGTCCATTTTTCATGTTTCTGAGGCCATGTTATTTACCCCGCTTTTAAAATCAATAACGCTCTTTAGCTGAAATAAAACGCTTTCTCACTACTTAGCTTTAAGGGTTGTACATCAAATGTCGCATGAATTGAATGTTTTACTCAACTAAATAGAAGTATATACCGACATTATCAGTGATGCAGAACGACTTTTCCTCTCTGAAGTTTTTTATAAACGTTTTTAAGAACTTGCTGTAAGTAACCGATTAGTATTCAGAATTAACCGGTCCATCATCTTCATACACTAAAATTTCTATGGGCTTGGTGACACAAGAAAAGTCTCAATTTTGCTCTTTTTACAGCTGTTTCCACGAAAGACTTTGAAAATCTCCAAACGTTGTCACTTTATCTCGAGGTTATATAAATATACTCGACTTTCGTCATATGCTATAAAATTACACGTTAAATGAGATCATCCACAAAAAAATGATTTAGTGTAGCTTTACACTAACACACACGCTCTGTTGTGAGCTATAGTTAAATTTTGCGGTATTCAAGGGGCACAATGCTCCCACACTTTCTAAATTTTCTTCAATATTATGTTAATGTTACTCTTATGCCAATCTGCAGGCTTGCTTAAATTGTGTGAGTACGACGATCTTCTTTTATCATACCTCATACGGTCAATAACGGAAAGTTTTCAGGTGCTACTTATCTTTCAAGAATTTTCGGCGACAACAGAATCCATTGTACAAGCTGGTTATGGAAATTACCTTTCCGTTAAACGCCGTTCTTTCGTGCAAACATTCTTGACTACTGAATAATCATTGCCTGAATTTGTAAAAATACATAGGTCGATAATCCTCATGGTTAAATTTCATGATTTTTGAACAATTTTATAACTTCAAATGCGTATATGTTCCAAAAGGCGCAATAGTTTTTCATGCTATCAGTTATGCTATACTTGAGAAAAGTTAGCCTAAACTTTTATGATGGTATTTGGACAAAACGTTAGTTCGAAAATGAGAGAGCATACCTCATATTTTCGAACGAATAGTTTGCATCCTTGACCAAAGTATTGATACTAGTTCACTTTGAACTACTTATACTAGAATTCTCATAAGCTTACTAAAAGTTATTTTTTTTGACTTAAAGAGAATTTTTGACTGTAATGCAGTGATTAAGACAAAGGATATTTGGTAATTCTCTTTGCAATGAAACACCTTATTTAGCAATAACAGATTTAAAAAATGCCTAAAAATAGATTTGAAGGTATTTCCTTATTTAATACAACGAATGGTATACACAACGTTTGTGACTAGCATAATGATGAAATCAACGATAGCACTTTAGATATAATATACAAGAGCTTTACAACATTTTGTTTTGACCACCATTAAGAAATCGTCACACATTATCAATAAATTTATTTCAACTTTCCACCATTTATTGCTTATTGAGGAAACAAGACTTAAAGAAGCAGTCCTGTTCATCGTTTATATACTTACGCCTCCAATTTCAATACATAAAATGCGTACAAAAATTATTTTGAAATTTGAGTGCCAAATTTATTTTAATTAAAAAGTATTGAATAATACAGTTATACTTGCTACATTATACCTATTGCGGTTATGATATAATTAAATTGTTTTATTTCATCATAATTTTCATGCTTTAGATTAAACGTTGTTATTAATAATAATAATAGTAATAATAATAATAATAATAATAATAATAATAAGAATAATAATAATAATAATCATAATTTATTAGATTCTTACATAATGTTAGTAATGCCGGAAGACAAGATATAGGAGAAATTGTCATTAAACGTGAAATTTTTCAGGGCGATTCCTTAAGTCCGTTATGGTTTTGTCTATCTTTAAAACCATTAACTACATTACAGAAGGCTCAAAATAAGGGATGCATCATGGATGGTGTTAGAATAAATCATTTGTTGTATATGGAAGATTTAAAGTTGTTTGCCACCAAAGAAGAACATCTGCAAAAACTATTAGATATTGTTGGAATGTTTAGTTCAGATATACAAATGAAATTTGAACTAGAGAAATGTAAAATTAGTAGTATGGATAAAGGAAAGTGGAAACAGAATGATGGTTATGAAGTAAACAATCAGGGAATATTACAAAGTATACAAAGAGGAGAAAGTTATAAATATCTTGGTTATGCCCAGTCAATAGGTATTATACAAAAGAAATGTAAAGAACAAATAATAGGTACATATGTCAGTAGACTAAAATCAATCCTAAGATCAGAACTTTCTGAAAGAAACACATCTAAAGCAGTAAATACCTATGCTGCATCTGTGTTAACATATAGTTTTGGTATCCTTTCATGGACCAATACTGAATTGAAATCTTTAAACATAACTGCAAGAAAGGAATTTCGTAAACATCGTGGACACCACCCACACTCGGCCATTGAACGTTTTCATTTATCAAGAAAATTTGGAGGACGTGGAATTCCGAATAT
>JAHWXV010027962.1:0-20048 GCA_024586415.1 Phrixothrix hirtus
TTTATATATATATATATATATATATATATATATATATATATATATATATATATATTTATAAGTGAAATTTTACACCCCTGTTTTACGAAGATATTTTGTGATGGAATATAAAACAAATATTTGTGCGATGTTTTGTGAGTGTTAATGGACAATAAGCATTGTAGTACCTGAAAGGCATTACATCAAAATCACTTCTAATAATACGTAATTGATGTCAACTTAATTGAAAGAGCACCATCAACAATTCCAACCATGATCAGCTTTCTATCCTGTATCATCTGTTGTCGACTTACGTTATCATGCTTCTACGAGCTGTTGCGCTTCTATCTTGCATCATTTGATTTTCTACTGTATGTGCAACCGCGCATTCAAATTTAAAATATTTCGCTTAAATTTGAATTTTAGAAATTTTCGACTTTATTCCTTCCATTTTTTCCAGCAAAGTAAATCAAGATTTTGTATTCTATAATTATCTAAGGACTTTCCTATTCTATTAAAGATCCCTTTATAGCATCTTATCAAAATACGCTGTTAAAATTAATAATAATGTGTAGTGATGTGTTTATTACAACTCCAGTTATGTGTTCTTGACAATTTTAACTATGTTCGCTTACACGTAATAATTCAGCCAAGGTAACTTTAAACTTATATGTAAAGTTTTCGGTGATTATCTAGTTTCAATTGAATTTTGCACAATTTAGTTGAAGATCGTTTAAAAGAAAGTGCAAATAAATACCTGTTAAATGCTTGAGCATTTTTAAAAATTACACCTTAAATTAAAACGGTTAAACCGCAAACCTTAAAGAAATATGTATATAAGGAGCAAAAAATTTTCAATCAAAGGTTGTAAAATGCAAGTGTACGCGCAATTTACCACGGTTTTTTTTTATTAAGCATTGTTTAAAAAGCATGTTTAATAAAAACAAAGCAATCAATCAAAGCAATTCATGCTTTCACTTTTAAATCTTTCTAATGTTTTATTTTTATTGGCGACGTCGATATCGTTTAACTTTTACCGCTATCAGCATCATGACATACTCGAATACATTCCTTCGGTAGGAGTAGGTTCTCGGTTTTACATACAAAACTGTACTGTAGCCGCTTTAAATGCGAATCATGCCCATTTATATTTAAAAATAAAATGTTTATCGGGAAAGGCAATGTGAACCATAAAATAACGGGGACCGCTTTTGTCCGAACCCTCTTGAACATATTAATATGCATCTTCTTTGTATACTAAATGCAATTGTATCTGCGATCTAAAATTCCTATGATAATATTCAGTCTTAAAACTGTAAATATTTGTTAGATATCTATTTATGCACTATTATTTCATTCAACTCGTTTTCTTTGAGTGGCCTCTTTAAACAAATTTCTATTAAAACTGAAAGTTTAATGAATAAAACGGTAATCTAGAATGAACACATTTTCACGCGCACATCATTCTACTAAGAGTTCCTTACCTCATTATAAAGAAGATATCTGATTATCCGTTACATATCTGTTCACACTTTCGAGTGTAATCTGGGTACCTTGAGTATTAGCCTGTAGATAATTTGTCATTAAAGAGAGATTATAACTAGTAGTGCCTAAAAAATTCAGTAGAGAAATCAAAATAATTAGTTCATATATTGTAAGTTATCTTTTTAAAATATGGAACAATGGATGTCATAATATTATACACCCTGTCCATCTCATGTGCTGGTCTTCGATTGTGCATTTACCCTAAGTTTGGTAGAAAACTTGATGAGGCAAGTGGAGTTAAAATAGGCTCATTTTAAAAATAATATATGACGAATATGTTCTCTCAAAAATAAGTGATGAACATAGAAACATTTTTTTAACAGAACATCGCGTATTCTTTTGGAATAGCTTTTATTCAGCTTTTGACATCAAATTTAACGTAGCCTAGCGTTTTTTGTCCATATTATTACACTTAAATATTTCAGTTTTTGCAGATACCTTATTCTGAAGTATAATCGAGAATCAACTATTCCCAAGGTAAAAAACTAAGGTTTTTCATACAGCGTTTAAAAATTTCTTTTCAATTTAAATATCAAAAAATTAAGCTCAATTTGTTCTAATTTTTTTAAATAGAAAACAACCATTAGTTGCTTTCATTTCACTATTAAGAATTCAGTTCTAATTTTTAGTTACTTTCAACTTTTTAAAAATTCCAATATGGCTTTATGGTCATAATAGATTTTTTTAAATTTAATTTTTAACGTCTGACGTTTATGAGTTGACCTTGAAACTGTAATAAATCTTAAACGATATTGCATTTCACATTATAGCATTGCATAATAATTAATAATGAAATAGAACTAGTAATCCTTAATTAAAATAAAAAAACAGTATCTCTAATGTAAACTTCTACCTAATATTCAAAAGTTAATTAAATCAAAAGCTTAGCGCAGTGTGGCCATACGACGGATATGCAGTCATTCAACTGCTACGCCAAATATGCTGTAGTACAAAGTGGGATAATCCTTTGCTGGTAACCTTGAATGTTGTATCGCACAAAATAGTAGACAAAAATGTTAATTTGTAACCCAAGAAGTTAGTACATTGCTATTACTAATTTTGCACAAATGTGCACACTGTGTTCAATCTGAATCTGTTGTGAAGGAAGCGAACATTTTGTATGGATGAATTAAAGTTTAACTGGGAGTTGACCTAAGTACTGAAAATACTATTTTGGATCATTTAGCATTATTAACACTGTATAGAGGTTTACGTATTCTCTCTGTGACATTGAAATAGCAACATCTGAGAAGAGTGGGAATTTTTTACTCAAATTTGGCAGAAATATTTAGCAACTAAAGCTTGTTTTACATTAGTCTCTTTTTGGTCTAAAATGAGTCTAGAAATAAGTCAGCAGAAAAAATTGCCTCATATGAAACAGCTAATTACATTCAAGTTTCACCCTATCTTCAGTCTAAGGAATATACTCCTGGACCTATTCTATTTGGCTAGACCTGCGCATTTGAGGTATATTTTAGTGTTACTAACATTACAATTACATAATAAAAAGACAACTTAATTTTATATTAGTATCTTCGTTTTTTAAAAGCTTCTAAATCTTTTTCTAAATCATTTTCGATAAATGAACACATTCCCACATGAAAATTATCACTTCGGAATAGCCAATCCCGACTCCAAATCCGTTTTGGTTTCAGGATGCAATAAAGAGAGTACATTTTTTTAATGCACCCTAATATTTTTAATTTTTTCAATTTTTAATATTCCGATTTTGTCAACCAACTCATTATGCACGAAATAATTACTGAAGTACCTTTATTAAATTTACTAGTTTCACCTAACCTGTCCAACAATGAAATCTCAATTTTTTTCTCGAAAGTTGGCAATAGCAACTCAGCGAAGTACGTACAATCATCTGTTACTCTATTCTAGAAAACATAAGAAAAGTTTGCTTCACAAATTGATGGAAATAGACTAGCCTGATTTGGCCCAAAAAAGACTAATGTAAAACAAGCTTAATCTATCTCCCTGTTATCTACATTTTCTTTAACTCTTCGTAGCAGTTATTCAAATAGGCGGACTAGCTCCACCTGTGGCATTTCTTCCCAAGCGATGTTTGCTAAAGAGTCACACATGCTCTACATGGAAAATGTCGGAAGATCGTACTGGCCAAAACAAGGATTACAATGAGAATCTTGCAAGAAATTTGTGCATGCTCTTGCAAGTTGTGGACGGGAATTATTCTGCTGGTAAATAGATCCTTCATACTGTGCCGTATGGAAGTGTATGAGCTTCTACCACCACCTTTGTATATCTTTGGCCGATCGCATTGCCTAGTATAAAAATCAAAGAAGGTTTAGTTCTATAAGCAATGGCACTCCGCACTAAAGCCCATGTTTTTCACTTTACATGCCTCTTAACAGGAAACTGAGGATTCCATTTTTCACTACATCTCCATCTTACTCTCATTTAAATTCTGTAATAGAGAGTTCTGAGGAATATAGGACGGAAGTTATATTTTAATGGAGAATCGACCTTTACAGGCTATTTATTCTTCTTACTGCTACAGTACAATTTGTGCAACGTTCTTGGCCATATTTAAACTGTCACTAGGGCACTTGCATTACGGTGGACTAGTATTAAGTTAGTCGATTTCCGATTTCCCGAAATAAAGAACTACCTCAACGTAAACCAATACTCAATTCTTGTCGAATTCGTAAGTAATCCAAAATGTAATAATCATCGTGTTTGTTGTTGTATTAGCTGTAGTTTATTGTAGTCATCTTTGATGCATGACATTTTATCTTTGATTTTAATTATTTATTTAATTGGTTAATTGCATGTTGATTTTTGTTGAGTGGGTTATTTTTTATTTAAATTATGTAGTGAAAAATTTAATTTAGTTTAATTTTCCATTTTAGCTTATATAGTTTATAAAAATTTTTGTTTATCGGTTTCTATGTAATTATATTTCTATCCTGGTTTTAATTATTAATGAAGTTGGATGCTAATTTGTTTTCTTTTATTTTAGTTCAATGAGTTGATGCAGTAAGAAATATTTATAAGAAATATTTAAACAGTTTAAATATTTTTATAAACAAGAGCGCTTCTTACTGCATCCGCTCATTAGACTAAAATAAACGAAAATAAATTTGCATCTAACTTCATTAAAAATTGAAAACCAAGACAGGAATATAATTACATAAATACCAGTAAACAGAAATTCTTGTGAATTGATGTTAACATGCAAAATTAAACCAAATTGAATTCTACACTGTATAATTTATATATAAAATTACCTATTCTACAAAATCAACATGCCATCAACCAATTAAATGCCTAATTAAAATATAATATAAATTAAAAAAATAAAATATCATCAATCAAAAATAACTACACTAAACTACATTTAATAGAAGAACAAACCCGATGCAAAATATAACCCTTAAAGAAGCTCTCTTGTGCTAACTATTTATAAAATCCTTCTTTTAATCGGTTTCTTTGTGTACTTAGTCAAAAACATACTGTTCATTACAACTTTATAATTTATATATAACATGCTACTAACGAATCTATAAAGAAACACCTGTTACCTTTTAAAAATGTTGTCATAGACTCTAAAAGGTGCCTATTGATAACGAAAACATTCAGCTTATGAAAAGTTAATTACTAAATGCCGTCTTTACAGAACAAACTATTATTTTTATTACATATCATCATAGAAAAAAATTATTTTTTTGGGGAAGACTTCCTAATAAATTATAATACCAATCGAGGCTTACTATTATGGGGGTATTCTAGTCTAGATGTATGAATTTAGAACGTTTTTCAAAATCGATAACAAAAAACCAATAAATATTTTTACTATCCATTTTTTTTATCATTTATTTATTCGTGTTCTAATAATACACAAAAACATTATCAAGAAAAAAATTCAAAATTCAGAAAGTGACAGGCTGCTGAAGTGGAGGGGTAAAAAAAGGGTCGTGTCCTGGTTGACGCGATTCCAACCCATCTAGTCATCTGAAACAAAAAAAGATTCTTAATTAGTAGAGGTATCGTTATAGCCCCTACCTCAGAGAAGAAACAAATAATTTTTCTCGCAAAATGGCGACTGTTTGAAAACAGAGATTGATTTTTTAACAGTTTTTTGACCTTTCGGAATCTTTTAAACATATTAAAAATCACAATTTTGACTTATTCTGATAGGGGCTATAGACGCATATATAAAAACGATTCATTCCAAATTTCAAGTAAATCAGTTCACTAGAACTTGAGATAACATGTCAACCGTATTTAAAAAACTAGTTTCGAGAAAAACGCGTTTAAAGTTTTGAGTAAAATTTCAGGCAGTCTAATTCATAAACGCTACGTCATACTTACATTTTCTTAATCGGTGATTCCTGCTGCATACAATGGACCTTTTTCTACTTCAAAATATTCATTTTCCGAAGTTCTTTCTTCTAGATGAGAAGCTCAAATTTCAGAGTGGTCAATCCGAATTGTGTCCCGCCTGGCAGCGAACGCATGAGCTTCTGGGCCAATTGTGATTCCCATAACGTTAATCATTGTTATTCTGAGTTTCTAAGCTCAAACATCGTTATAATAAGGTTTCTGCAGACAAATTTTCATAGCTTGACTTTATAACTTTCAATACTTCATCAGTCAGAGTTGAATTTTCGTGGACAAAGTCATTAAGAGCGCCTTCAGCTACTGATTTTTGCTATTTGCACCAACTGAACCAACTAGAGGAACCAGGTGGGCAATCCATCTGTTGAGACTTTTCATTGGTTGAACTCTTATGAAAGTAAATTGCCTATATGTCTCTTTTCGTATCCTCAATTGAATCTGGATTCCGACGAATAGCTAAGCCATAATATAAAGATAATTCATTGATAATTTTATCCGTTAATTTACCGGAACCTCTACTGCCAATACCTTTATTATCTTTTTTAGCTTTACGTAACCTTGAACCCATACGCATTTGTACATGTCCAACATACTCTTTTTTTCAACTATAGGATCATTATCGTAAGGATATATGTCGAGAATGCCTTTTAATGTCTTTGAGTCATCATCTCTTATGTATCTTATACTATACTTGACTCTGTGTTTTTGTACAGACTCTCAAAAATTTCAACTACTGCGTCAACATCCATTTTCCCAGCACTTCTTCTGTGGTTTATTGTACAAGAATCTTGATGTTCTTCGTACCAGTGTTCGTAGGCATCGATGTCAGATTTTTCTCTTTTCCCATAGATATAGCCTTGGTAAAAACTAGATTTCATTACTGTATCGACAAGTGCCTTGCTGTATTTACCTACAAGCGTAGTAATTCCAAAAAGTGAATTTAACCCTCTTTTTTTCCAAGTACCGTCTCCAGAAACTGTCAAATGTGTTGGATTGCCATTGGCATCAGAGGCTCATAATAATTTTTTCTTCTTTCACAGCTTTTGAAATAATTTGATTATAAACTGATGATGCGGCCGAATATAAATTTTCAAGGCAACTGTAGCAAGTGCCGATTGTCAAGCCTTAACAAATATTTATCATACTGCAGAATGTATTTATACCTTCTCTTCTGACTCTTAAAAGTTTCATAGCTGTAACGAGTCCGCTATTTACTTCATATGCCTTATTGATGAAGGGCCATGATGGAATATACCGTACATCTTCACAACCGTATTGCACTGTAACTTTGAATCCTAATCCACGAGTAGCAGTCCGAGAAAATTAAACTTTTTGGTTGCATGTAGCACATAACACTAACAATGAAAGTGATGTAAAAACAGAAAAAAATTCTAAAATGCAACAGCCGTAATTATTTTCAATAATAACCCCTTCCTCTCCCGATTTTTTTAATTTTGCTGCTGATACGCTGGTAAAACTTGTTTCTTTTTCAACAGTGTGTTTATTGCTTTTAAATTTTCCTTTTTTGTCTATCTGAACACACACCACTTCCTCTTTGACTTTTTTGCCCATTTTGCAATCTATAAATAAAATATTCACTGAAAATTTTATATTTTTAAACTGTACAGAGTGAACACGTCTACGTTGCTTGAAACTAAACTGACCTAAACTAAACACTGAACAAGAAATATTTCAGCCAAAATACGTTTCAATGACCTTAAGTTCATCGATTTTTAAATATATATAATATATAATAGAGTTTTAATAGGGAGAATTATCTTCAGGTAGTCGGGAATTGTCTACTGTCTATTGTTCGATCCGCTCCGACTGAGCCCGTTTAGTTACCGCGTAACTGATATACCTATAACTCCGTAAATAATTCGAATTTGGAAAAATTCTTTAGGGAGCATATTCTCAAATGTCTAAACTTACAAAATATGAAAAAAAAATTCGAATTTTTAAAATTTCTAGACTAGAATACCGCCTTACGCTGCAAATTAACCCATGGAACATTTAACTTACAGTTAAAATATTAAGTCAATAAATGTGTAGAGAACAGAAGACGATTTTGGAAGCGTCACGTTGATTTAACGTAAGTTAACGTTTTTTCAATATTGGGCTTTTGTAATGAACTAAAATACGTAGCTAAACATGTTTTCTAAGAATTTACAGCATTCCCTATGGAATATTATTATTGCAATTGCCAGAAATTAATATCGTTTGATTATTGCATTTTGAATTGACTTATACTTATCCCAATTCCCCTTAAGTGCCGGTAATTGAAATATCTCCATATTCTAGCAATATCTAAATAAGTGCAAGAAACGCTGTGAGTACTTGATCATGGGTTTCTAAGCTTAAATGACTCAATCATTTTCAGCTACTAAATATTTCGACCAAATTTGATCCTGAAATTTCCACTCCTTGTAGATGGCATAATTTTTGTTCCGCAGAGTACATTGTCTTCCATTTTACCAGAAAATAGCTTCTATATTAGGTTTTCTTCAAGTCAAAAGTAAGACGTCTTGCCTAGACTATAAATTTATGAAACCCAGGTTTTGAAATTATCTTGTAAAATGTTTGCTGCTGTTGTATATTTTACTTGGGTTCTGTTCTGTTCTACTAATTAAATCAAGTTTCACTCAAACGTCATAGAAACAATTGTGGTAACAATAGACGTTACGCCGCCATCGTCGACTTAACAGTTGTGTTTTTATTTTTCAAATCCAACGATTAGTTTGGGAGAAACACATTCACAAGTTTGTTTTGTTATGGACAATTGCAGAAGAAGTGTATTGAAAAAATGAAGTGTCAAAGGGTAGGTACATGTAAAATAAGAATGTAACTGCCGCTATCGTCTATCTTGCGTTTTGATAATTACTCTACTTGAATTTCCAATATTTGCAATCTAACAAAATAGTTCATCCTTTTATAAAAAGGTTTGAGATTATTTCGCTCTTTTTCAAAAACAATAAATTTGCGAACACAATAGCCACCTTATTTATTCATAGACATCGTGATAAATAAGCTGAGAGTAATTATCTCTTAGATTTAATACGGATATTTCGTGATACGTAGTGAATAGAAAGTGAGCTGCAGAAAATCAAGTGCAAACAATTAGTCGAAACGGTAATTCTAGGCTACATTTCATAAATCTCAGGTTAAATACACACGAACAACTATTCAAGTTATTTTCAAATATTACAAGCTTCACCCTTAAGAAAAGTGGCTTGGTACATGAACCCAAAGAAAACGATTTTGTTGGACGTTCATAGTCTTTTGACTACATACATGAACGAATTGTTATTGGTTCAGATCTTTTTTTGACATTTGTTTTTCTGATGAATGTACATTTCTTCTAAATTCTTCATAATTGTTGCTATTGATCAAACCCAAATCTAAGAAAGTTTTATGAGGGACACACACAACATTCTGATAAACTTGACGTTTGGACAGGTATTTATGTTTCTCTTTCGAAATTTGACTAGCGCACACGTATACGTATACGTAGACGCATATGCACACTAACACGCACATGCTCATATACATGCACACACGCACGCGCGCTCACGTGCACACGCACACGTGAACGCGCGCATGCGTACAGGATCACACTCCTGCACATGCACACCAACATACACGCACACACATATGCACGCAATTTGCGAAAATTGTACATGCTTTAGTATGGAACTACACCATACGGAGGTGTTATTACTATAGCAAATAAAGTGCTATAGAAGCAATAAAGCGAAATCGTACCAATCGTTAAGAACATTACTCAAGATACTAGTCTATTAATCTTTTACTGTAAAACCGTCTAGAATGTCAAACTGCCATGACTATCTTGAGTCTTCAAAGTTACTGATTGCATGAACATGCACATAAAGTCTTCACGGCCCTACTATTCCAATACTAGTGCACGAAACTTAATATTTATGTTTATTAATGTCACTGTAGATACACAAATCTGAGCTTTACCAGATTTGTTTGTTATTTGTTTCAGTGATTGTCAAAAATGACATTTTGAAAACTGTGAATTCATTAGTAACATTAAATTGGAAGACAGGATACTTAACGTGCTATAAAAGTAATATATTCAATAGGCGCTTTAAGGTGTTCAACTGGACGGAATCGTATTTTTATGCTTGCCTGTAATAGGTTTGTTTGTATGACTTGAAGTGTGAGTAAGATGTAATTGCAAAAATTGTCTCACTGTATATTCTTTTATTCGCTAATAATTGAGGTAACCAACAGAAAGGCGTGGTTTCCAAAAGGCTTGTTGGAAACTATAACATACATACGAGGTAGATTCGGTTATTTCCGTGTACGCTCGGATAAAAATCTAGAAGGAATTGTACTACCGTCATTTTTGAAAGGACAAGCACGAGATTTTGTGATACTACTTACAATTATTTAGTAGCAGTAGTCACGTAAAGAATATCTGCACCCATTCTTTGGAATGATGAAATTCCTAGTAAAAGAGGGCGTAAACGTAATTGAAGTTAAAAATCATTTAGACAACGTTTACATCATATCGTCACCTTCCTTATTGCGCAGTAAAAAACTGGGCGAAAGAATTTCGTATGGAAAGAGAATCATTCGTAGGTGAACCACCCGTTAGAAGACTAGTAGATATGCTGAAACCGGACACAGTTACTTTAATTGAGAAGAAAATGCTAAATGATCGCCGCTTGAAGATTGGAGAAATAGCAGCAATACTGATATTCTTAAAGCAACCACCCACCACACAATTAAAGAGCAGGTTAAAATAAATATGATCAGTGCAAGATGGGTGCATAAACTACTTTTTTCTGTACAGAAGCAAGAGCGGACGAGATGTGCTACGGAATTTTTAAAATTCTGCAACGGGAAGAATGAAGTTGTGGAATCAATTGTTGCTGGAGACGAACAATGGTTCTTTATTATGATTTCTTATCGAAAAGAGAATCAATTGAGTACCCGTTTTGGAGTGAACGGCCTCCTATGGAGGCTAACGTTTGTCAATCAACAATAATGGCCATAGCTACCATAAGACTTAGGTGGGATTCTAATGATTGACTTCAGAGAAATAAATGCAGTTGTTAACTGTGAATATTATGCTTTAGTTCTACACAAGTTACACAACATTAAATAGAAGAAATGGAGAAAGCTGCAACAAGGAGCGCTTCTATTATACAATAACGCATCTCTGTATACATGACTGGAAACTCCAGAAACTCGGTCACCCATTTTCCATACCGGCTTGCTTCATTTATACTGAAAAATGCGTCAACAGCTGATTTAACAAACACATCATTTCATCATTTTCTTATACTTCTACAATTCTTAGACTAGATTAAACTAATTCTCCATAATTTTAAGCTGTCGTTATTGTTTGCTGACCAAATGTACCTCTATAGTATTTTGTGGGCCTTCAATTCTTGCTTTCTACCAAATACACGTTTTCAGGTAAATACCATTCAAACACCAAGCAAAACATCGGGGTAATAATATGCCTAACTAAGGCAGGCAGTACATGAATAAAAGTACATTTATCTACAAGTTAGCAAATACGTTCATTTTTATTTTATTAGTTTATTTGATTGCTTTTGTAGCTAAGTCTTAGCTATGTGGAATTTAGCTTGGCCCTCATGGCTTCAATTGCTATCGTGATTTTGTGATATCTACTAGAATTTATACAAACATTGAATTATTGGAAAATCCTAATGGGAATTTGTACGTGTGAAACGCAATATTAACACGAGTCCTTAACTGGGAAAGCAACATGAATTTGCTTCTGTCGGAAAGTATAGCCCTTAACAGCCTTTTGAGCTCCAAGACAAACATGCCATATATTGTGCCACCGAGGTTGAAATTTTATTTTTAATGAGATAGTATGCTGGATGTTTTGGGCAGATTTTGGTGCAATACATTTTTTCGTTATATACTTTACCTATACTGTTAAGGTAACCTACCTAAATATCAAAGGTAAGCATAATAATTCCAATTTTTATGTTTACATTTATGAGCTGAATTACTAATTGTATGTAAAGTTTTAATCGACGAATAATTTACAAAAGTTGAAAGGGGGTTTTATATTGTAAATACAAGCTTGGCATTGTTATTAAAATTGGTTAGCAAACTTTCGGTGGATTAAATAAAGTAGTGAATTGATCTTGAATGATTACAGTGCTGAAGAGCAAAAGGAACGACAATGAAATCTGATGACGTCTCTCATACTTCACAATTCTCTGAATTCTATTTGTTGATTTGTGTATAATCTTATAATCTCGCTTGTACCAAATCGCACCAGAATTCTTTGAGTTAGTTTGGTAGCTATCACGTTTTAAAGATTAGACAACTCCAGAAAAACTGTTGGTTCCAGCTTTATCGCTTACTGCAGTGAAACATAAATATCAAAATTCAAAACAAACAAACCTATCATTGGCGATGGAGTTAGCTTTAAGTTAATTTTAAAGTACATGCAGCTTGTTTAATTGAGTTAATTATATAAGATTTTGTTTTTTTGGACGAAGAAATAATTAAAATGGCTTTATCAACGTATGATCTTTAATTGTCTTTTATTTTCTCAAATATGAATAAATATTGGAATTTTGTAAAATTATTTATAGTTCTAAGCCTTGGCAGCCTAGTAAATATAACAAATATGGCTTAGCTCTATTATATGTTATAATGGGAACAGTTTCCATTGATTTCATGAATGCGTGCTCCATTTGTAGCTCGAAACATTTCTAAACGATAATCTACTTAAGTTCATACACAAGAAGCATATCTAGCATAACATTTTCAATATTCTTATAAGTACGGCATATTATATGCATTTTCAAGGTAGAGACAACTTTGATATACCCTTATAAGGAGAAATCTAGAAATATGGTGAGGACTTCTTAGATGCTATTGGTGCACCTCTTCCTACGAATCGTTCAGAAAATTTGGTACGCAAAATGACTGAGACAGAATAGCTCAGGTGAAGTGGTACACCATCGTGCTGAAAAATTACTTCCTTTTCAAAACCGGTAATTTGAGAGAATACAAATATTTCAAAAATATCGAAATTCTATTTACGTTTCTTTGGTGTAAAAAGTAGATTATAACAGCTACCTATGTAACCACACCATACACGTTTGATTTAGATGTATGGCACCTTAATTATGCTGCTATTATGAAAACCCTTCTCACTCAGCAAAAGTTTTTCAACGAAAGTTAGCCCAATCTCTGTAATTTTAGTATCAAATAGATGAATTAATTTTTTTTAATTTTCCTGTAGGTTTACATGCAACAACTTCTGCTTACATGCATGAAGCCGTAAATTATTATAAATCACCTTATAAATTATCGTGTGCTTTACATTTAAGTCCCGAATATCAAACGAGATCGATTTAGCAAGACTGCCTTGTTACTTCTACAGTATTATTTCCAAATTTAGGCCTTCTATTTACTTCATTTTCACAATACTCCCCGTATCTTTAAATTAATGGATTATAATCGGATATTATATTCATCTAGCTATTTTTTCCATATTCATATCGCAACTGACTATATTGTACTCGTTCACTTAATTTTGATACCTTGAAACAGTTGATAACGCAAGTATTTATAAAACCTGAGACAGTTGTACTGTACAGACGGTTACAACCTCAACATTTTGTTAAAGGTTCCTTCTGTTTTCTTATACATCTTTTATTGTACGAGGGCTATCCAGAAAGTCGATTACGTTTAGTTGTAAAAAGAAACTCAGTACAAGAAAAAAATGTATTATATACATTTAAAAGCAGCACCGAAATACTATTTTTCAACATAGTCACCCTACAAATTTAGGCACTTATCATAGCGGTAAAGAAGCTTTGAAATTCCATTGTCATAAAATTCTACCGCCTGAGACTTCAATTAATTAGTTACGCCCTCCCTCAGTTCCTCATCGTCATCAAAGCGCTGCGTTGCGACCCACAACTTCATCTTTGGGAAAAGGTGGAAGTCGCTGGGTGTATGGCGGATGACGAAAACCCTCCCACTGAAAATCTTCAAGGACTTGTCGAGTGCGATTTGCCATGTATGGTCGGGCGTTATCGTGAAAAAACAAAGTTTTTGAACTCAACGTTCCTCGACACTTGTAATCGCTCTTCTTAAATTTTGCAAAGTTTGGAAATACCTCTCAGAGCTTATAGTTGTTCCACGTTCAAGGAAATCAACAAGAAGCACTCCTTTCCTGTCCCAAAAAACGGTTATCATAATTTTCCTTGCAGACAAGGTTTGCATGCATTTTCTCGGCTTTTATTTTGTGGAATTTGCGTGCCCCCACTCCATAGACTGCAATTTGGTCTCGCAGTTCACATGTTTGACCCACGTCTCGTGTCGTTACGTTTCGATCCAGTAATAAGTCACCATCTTTGTCGTAAGAGTCCAGAAATGTTAATGACGCTTCCATACGCTGATTCTTGTGATTTTCTGTCAGGAGTTTTGGGATTAATCTCGCACAACATTACCTCCGAAAAATTATTTTATACCTCAGTCGAGTTTGAACTTGAGCCTTTTGTGCAGTTTATTGATTAATATACTTATACCGCCCCAATATGTTTTGTTTTGGAATCTTGTACGACTTTTTAATAGCTACATATGAATCAATAAGTCTATATGAAAACGCACCCATAAAGAGAGCAAAATATTGTTCAATATTTATCAATGTTGACTATTCTTTCTGTATTACATTATGCTTAAAGTTTTTGTATAGCTATCAGTAATATTACAAACTGTTAGCAGCTGTCGACTGTTTTGCTAGGCTGTTTAATAATACAAATTTTATACTGGACTAGAAATCTGAAATGATAGTTGTTAACCTCTAATTACATAAAATATTGTCCGGCTATATTTAAAATAAGTATTAATGATAAGGAATTATTGTTAAAACAAATGCTAATTTCAAGACTAGTAAAAGGTTTCGTGTTCTTGAAACTTGAACATGTTATAGTTAAAACTGGCCAGCCAAATTATTTGCTTAAGAAAATTCCAGTGTTTATATATCAGCGGGAATCAGTTTTTCTGGCAAATCGTAAGATTTAAGCAATTTGCTTTAATTTATAGAAGTTCATTGTTACGAACGTTTACTTTTCTAAATATTTTGTTTGAATTGTTTTCATACCACAATAACTACATGTTTATTTTGAATCCTATTTCTGTATTCTGCGCATAAAATAATTTGTAAATGTTGGAATTACGTCTATACAAATTGCTTGTTAAAATAATTTTTACTTTTAGATCTTTAGCTATTTTATCCTTTCTTTTACGGCTACCAGATTGTAATAATGTTTTGAAAAACACATTTGGAACGTTTACATTTCAAAGCTCTCTGGGTTTTCTAAATTATGCGATTCTTTCACGCTGGTAAAATATGCTTATATTAAAAATACATTTTCCACGTTATATCCCTTTCTTCTCGAAATTTAATTAGCTCGGAAAGCTGCTAAATTTACTTCACTTTTATTTTATCTCTTAATATCATTGAAATGAAATACTTATATTGTAATTTATCTCTTTAACGATTTAAATTAAAATGATTACTCTATCAGCATAGGTTTTTAATCGCCAATCCATTAGAATTGTACGAAAATGTAAAAAGAGTCAATGTGATCTAAGTTTTTAATTAAGCAAGTATATCATCTTGTATTTCAACATCCTTAGTATTACTTAAATTCTTGTTTGATAGCATCACGTGCTCATTGCCATTAACAAATTAATTTTGGTTAAACCTCTGATGTATCCTAATTTGAATAATTTTAATATATTTTGTTGACGTTTACCACAAACAACAATATGACATGGACAGCAATAAACTACAGAAGATTATAGTATAAAAAACCTTCATTAAGCGTATTGTTCATCAACTAATTTTGTGCAAGATTTTGTAATTTAAATCCGGTACCCTTTAAATATTAAATCATGCGCTCTAACAGACTAACGAGAAAGTAAACAGCATAAATTAAACAAGGTCTGCAACTAACTTTGCTGCACACTTTACTGTCTAATTACATTGCAATTGCTCTAATATAATGTTAAAACATAGTACAACCCTTAATTAATTACCGTTTCAAGCAACCACATATTTAATAACCTGTACAACTGTAAATCTATTTACCGAACATTAGAATGTTTATCCATATTTTGAAGAATGCTTGAAGCATTGACATTAAATTTAAATTATTATAGATAAAATTTGCAAGAGACACTCCTTGATACTCCAACAGGTTTAAAACTGGCATTCGAGGTCTTTGTCGTGTTTCCTATTGATCTATTTTCTAGAGCTATGATATTAATTAAAAAGTAATGATATTTAAAAGTACATTGTCTATAGCTCTATATTATAGAGAACGTAGCATAAATTAATGTAGTTAAAATCATTAGAATTCCTTAATTAACCGATATATAAAGACATCTTATGCTGTAAATAAAATTATTCCTTACGTGAGAATCCTAATTATTTCCATATGGAAGAGTAAATTGAACTTTTTGAAACTTCTCCTAAGTTAAATTAATGCATATTATTGAAGTTGACCTTTCACCGAATAACTTCTCAATGGCTACCTTTAAATAAATATTTAATATTGTAAATATTTGTTCGGATTGGAACCAAATCCAATTACACAATCTTAAGTTTTACTTCTTAAATACCGTTTATTTTTCGAAATATTATTTAAATCACTTCAAGTTTTATTTCAAAATTCACTATACCTTTGCTAAAAAACTGCGTGCTTTATTTTGATGTTCAATAATAAACTATTTGGGCAGTAATATTTACACATACTGCACTAAATTTGGGTAAGGTGCTTAGCCCATGGTTGGAAAAATGCGTGTACACATAGTCAATACTACAGAAGTAATTTTTTAAAAATATTTAGTGTATAAAATTGTTTCCATTACACGTAATCAATAACTATGTTTCTGCAATTAAATTACAGAATAATAAAAGGCAATAGCACAGTCTAGCACAGGGCTATGACGTTTTTGTGAGAGAATCAGGATATTTGTTTATCGTCACCGAAGTGGATCTCACAAGCTATTAATATTACCCAGACTCTCTCTGCATATCTTTATTAAAATGGCAGTAATGACGGCAATCAACATGTTAAATTGTATTCCAGGGATATAAATAAAACAACGTTTAATTTAGACCAAACATAGGTAACGCAATTATAATTCCAAATATGAACCGTTCAAATGTTTCTATACAGTAATTTATATATTCATGAACTGACCAAGCCGGAAGGCCTTACGCGGAAATGATAAACTCAAGTGATTGGACTCTAGCGTTTTATCTATTAACATCAGAAGCGCAACACAATTGCAACCTATTGCTGCAATTATGACGGGTAAAGTTTTTATAAGGAAAACTTTGAATGGACAAAAAGGTTTATATATAGGAAGACAATTTCCTACTTTGTTATTTAATTGTACATTGCTTTTCATATGTTCCATATCCCATAGCTAAAGAAAAGTTTTCTGTGCCTTCCATTAGCGATTATTCAGTAGAAGTGTATACTTTGTTATAAGACAAAAGCTTTCACGGCCAGAGATAAAATATAAAAAAAGGAAGTTTATCTCTAGAAAGGAAATTATTACAATTCCGGAAGTTGCAAGGTATATCGTAAATAAATGACAATACCTAACAGTGAATATTTCATGATACATAACAAATTTTTTTCTACTGATATTTTCCTTAAAAACATTGTTTCCGTTTAATAAATATTGAAAATTTAAATAAGAGAACTTGTCTCGAATATAATCTTGTTTACCAAATAAATATAAAATTTCTAATTTAAAAACCACTATTAGTGTATATTTTCCTTAAATACCTCAAGTTTACTTAGATACTTCAAAGTTAGACTGATCATTACAGTTGAAAAACAGTCTGGAGAACATAGATTACTCCTGCTCTGTTTCATTAAAATATTTATTGATAAAAATCACAATTTTCGTTCTGAATATGATTTAGGTTCATGTAAGCCTATTAAAAATTTATGCAAAGGGTACAAAAGAATCCCTGTTTTGAACGTGCTTTCAAATTCACCGGAAATGACAAACTAAACTTTTTTCAATTGTCAGTATTTTGCATTTGTATGAATAACAATAAAAGCGCGTACTACTCATCGAATATTCGGATATTTTCAGATATACGTGAGGAGTTAAAAATTAAATTCTATTCGTCTTTCCAAATTATAATACGAGAAACTTGGCTTTTCTATGAAAAATTCTCCATATATTTGATGAGCGAACCTGACTTTTATCCTTTCAGTACTTTTCAAAGCGGTTTTTCAAAATTATATATATATATATATATATATACAGGGTGTTATGGGAATTGCGCCTTTTATTAAAATCCCTTCTAGAGCTTTATAAAACAACCAAATTTTGATAATTAACCTTAGGTCAAAACTCTAAGATAACGTCGATAAAATTAATTTCAAATGAATGCCGCAATATTTGGTACTGCAGTAATTGTGGACAGTAAGTATTCATTAGGTTGGAAATGGCTTATTGTGAGTTATTCATGACTATCTTGATAGTTTTATTTTTGTTACATTTAGTATGAATATTATTTACGATTAAGATGCATTTGTACATTTTTTAAGTATTATAAAATAATAACTGTTCTATTTCTATCACATAAATAAAGTTCATCTGGTTAAATGGTAATTTAGCATTTATTATACGTTTATATTTAATTCAAATATTTAGTAATTCAACCAGTATCTAGGAATCATTGCATTGTTTAATGTGTCAATAGATTACCGCTAGTTTTATCACAGTAAACGTGACCATTATGTCATTGAACCTATAAAAATACTCGACAAATTGTAACTAAAGCCCATTTATGAATGTCCTTGAGTTTATACTGTAACAAAGGCCTTCAGATTTCGTATTCGTTAACGATTACACAAACTAACCTTGCATTTATGCATGTGTTGATTGATAATTTACTACACCAAGAAATAAAAAGCTACCAATTTATAAAATATTTTAATTAAAGACAACTAAATTATTTAATTATGTTATCTCAAAGAAAAATGTCGATGTATCAATAAATCACAAAGATTATTAAATACTACAGTACAAATGAAATAAACAAAAACCCTAAACTAAGAAACCAAGTTATAACAATTTAGAATTTTCACACAAAAATGAATACCTTGTATAACAGACGTCCGAATAGTTGTAAACTGCGTATAGTTTTAAATTTACATTCAATTCTTTGCCTTTTTACTAAAACACACTTGCTTTACATGTTCGTCGGTGTCAGATTTCTTTCTTGGTGGTTGTTTACAAACAACAAATTGTAATTTTACAATACGATTTGTTTATGCGGTGACGACATACTGGTTTCAATATAAAGTTATTAATTAATATGCTAGCGTTTCTCAAACTCCAATAGTAATTTGTTGTTAGCTCATCTTAAGTTATTTTCTGATTTGCTCGTTACTGTATAATGCTATTAAACAACAAGATCTAGATATAGATACAGAATGAACACATAATTTATAGTTTTGCTTTTTATACCACTGGCTTAGTTATAATAAACTTTTTAATTTCTTAAACTTGTGTGGTGATCATGGTTTGTAGAAATATTGCAATGCTGTACAGTATGCAGGTTGTTATAGATACGTATGTTATCATCTTATAACTAAATTACAAGTAGGTTTAGGTATACTTGACATTAGTGGCATTATTACTGCTTCAAAACGTCATCGTGTTTGATAATCCTCAAGTTCATCGTGTTACTACCTTGTTCTTAGATAGTTTGCTTATTGCCGCTTATTCCTTTATTTTGCAAATAAGGAACAACTTCTACAACGAAAAAATGACGCGGTTGCTAAAATAAAAGAATGTAATATGCCCCACAACATGGTAGAAAGTATATTACGCAGATGCAGAAAATGCGTAGTAGTTCGAGACCGCAATTTTGAACAATTAATATAAAAACTTTAAAATATTTACTCACAGTTTCTTCTACCACTTGTGAATTCCTTGCCAAAATTTCTATTCTTTAATTTACCTTGAAAGGTGCAGATTGTTTTATAATTAATTAACCACATATTGCATATTTATTATAATTATTATTTACCGCACAGTTTAACACATTGGTACTTATAATTTTATAATACATA
>JAHWXV010028004.1:0-10638 GCA_024586415.1 Phrixothrix hirtus
GTTTATCAAAGATAATGAATTATCAAGCACTAATTTAAGGTGGATTCTTCCCACAAATTTGAAATTGAGTAAGTGGTCACAAATAGAAAATATTTTAATCAGATATAAGGTTTTTAGAGGAAGAAATAGTCAACGATTTACAGTATTATTTAACTAAAGCACATTTGTATTTGCAATTAGCCTGTGAAGTGTCGGAAGATGAAAAACAATTGATCATAAATCAAATTTTGCTTTTAACTCAGAAAGAAAGCACTATTTTACAGAAACGATTATATTTACATTTATAATTTATTCGTAATCTCCTGCATGTAATGAAATATTAAGTAATTTTTTGTAGTTACCTCATAAGAGATACAGTAACTGGCATCCTTTTTTCAAATTTCATCAAATAGTAGTAATTGCAATCAACATTACCTTACCCATGTAGTTAAAATGTTAAATACTTGTGAAAAATATGTATGTTTATTGATAGATGAAATATATATTAATAGAGGTTTACACTATAAATCAGAAAGCATATCAAGTTATGCTGAAAATAATACTAAATTACTTGCTAGAACTGTACAAAGCTTTATAAGTTCTGCCTTTGGGAATTTTAAAGAAATTGTACAATTGGTACCTGTATGTGCGGCATCTCGTCAGTATCTAAAGCAATGGACTTTAATAATTAATTTTGTTCAGAAGTTTGGTTTCAAAATAATTTGTATTATAAGGGCTAATAATAGAATTAATCAAAGTATTTCAGATTACTGTCAGATACTGGTCATTTTAGAAATCCAACTTTTGCGAATGACATTATTTATCTACATCTATTTAATAATAGTACCCTTTCTCTATATTATAATAATTTTTGATTTTTTGTTTTAAACATGTATGGAAATGAATTCTGTATTCTTTTTATTAAATTTGAACATCTTGTTTTTATTTAAACATATCATTTTTATTTGTAGCATTAGAATTTAAAACGTTTATGTAACACTTAATTACTTATAAATATTATTTTTAAGGACCTTTGTTAGCATTTTTACTCATTTAAATACAAATAAACAATTCTTCATCTGTCATTTTGTTATTTTTCTAAACCTGTGCAAATGTATCCTTAAAATGTTTGTCAGTAAATAGGACCACAGACTTGATGAATGCAATGTTGCCAATCTTAATAGCACGGCTTTCTATTACGAAGGCAATGGGCCATTGCATATGAAATTTTTACAGTTTATTGATGAGCTATTTGTAGTCAAGATGTATAAATTTTATTAGGTTATGCCAAGTAGTTGCAGAGATTTTATATTTTTTTGTAAAAATGCCATATTTTACAAGATTTGCAAAAAGCATACTTTTAAAATGTTATAAATAACATAGTTTTAAAGCAAACTTAATTAAATTCACAAATTACATTGTTCAACTATTTCTGAAGTGATTGTGTACAAAATATTTGCACTTAGTACTTCCTTCTCAATTAAGGTGACCTTTTCTAGTTTCAGCATGTCTATTGGTTGTCTGGCATGTGGTTTATCTTCAACCAATTTTCTTGTTATTCAAAATTCTTTCAGCCGGTTTTTTACTGTGGAGTAGGAAGGTAATAATACCCCATAAACATTGTCCAAATGATTTTTAATTTCAATTGTATATAAACTCTCCTTCAAAATGAACTTAAACACATCTACACTCGAATTTCAACATTTAGAAAAATCTGGTGTGAGACAACACACGACTTTCTTTTATGCACATAGATATGCAAATAGTGTCCAAAAATGATTAAGTTATTATTTATGTTTATCTTGGAAACGATAATTGTAATGGTCACTCATCCACATTACTGGACAGATGAAAGGCTGCTTAACTCCGGAAATTTTCTCTGATAACTTGCTTCAAAGCATTTTTTCAGAAAAACTATTACGTTAACGTAAAGGGGCATTAAATACAAAATACCCATAGCGCATTTAGAAAAAATGTTATAGCTGTTTTCAAGAAAATCGCAAAATAACTTAAAAATCACAAGAATAAAGTTGCACTTCTGGTAATTTAAATTTAACTAAATTCTTCATGTCTCATGTGCAGAAGATTAAAAACTTAAATATAAAATTTGATTCTTATATGATATTTAGTTTTTGAGATATGTTGTTCACAATTAATAGTTTAAGTACTTCCAGTTACTCGATTTTTGAAAATTCATCAGAGAAACTACTTAGTTCATATAAAATTGAATGAAATAACTAAGAAATAGCTAAAATAGTTAAATTTTAAGAAAACTGATTGAGCCAATTTCAAGAAAATCATGAAAAATGAACATTTAGAAAATATCTAAAAATGATAGAAATAAGAAGCAACTTCCAGTTATTTGATTTTAACCATAAAAAGGTAGTTAGGCCCTCAAATATAAATTTTCATTTATTTAGAACTTAGTTATTTTATTCATAGTTAATAGTAAGAGTACTTCCGGTTACTTGTTTTACAGAAATTTTTCTGAGAAACCGTCCAGATTATATGAAACGACATTAAATATCTAAGAAATATAGTAAATTAAAAAAAATCATTAGAGCCGATTTCGAAAAAATCTCAAAAAACCAAAAAATGACGAGTAAAGTAGTACTTACGGTTATTGGATTTTACTGAAATCATTGCGATCACGTACGAGGATGGATACAAGATGGATACAAACTCAAATATAAAATTTTACTTATCTACAACTTTTTATTTTTGAGATATCCACACACACTCACACTACGTTGTTTGCCAGAACAAGCTTTTTATTCAATCGGCCCTGCCGCCACTAGCTTCGGAAAGCGTACATTGTTCAAGTACCACAATGCGTTAACTTACTTCCGACATTCATGCATACTTAGAAAAGAACGACATAATCTGCAGGTTGCGCATATTCAATAGGAGGTATTAACAAAGGTTTTAAATATCACCCAAAAACACCAAATAAAATTGACTATCCAAACAAAATTAGAACTGTCAAAACCTAAATAAACATTTGAATTAATTTCATTTCCAAAAAAAACTACTGTTTCCATGACATAATGCCATGTTTTTCTTTCAAAGGAACTCCGGCTGCTCTGATCCTTTAAACTGAAGATACTAATCCTAACAACTTCCACCATGCTTAATGGGCGATCATAAATTTTTAGGATTTTAATGCCTCCTCTCCTTCTCCGCACAACTAATTTTCAGCTATCAGATCCCCAGATATTAAATTTGTTCTTGTTGGCAAACATAACCGTTTCCAGAATTCTATGGGCTTATTGATGTAGGATTGTGCAAATTGTGATCTTTTATGTAAATTCAAAAGCAAAGAACCTGGTTTTCCCAATATCTTTAATAATCACCTACATACGAAGTGTTAAGTATTTTTTGTAATTTAGGCAATATTATTTCGAAATGTATATGCATTGCAACTGCCATTGGTACATACCGGTTGGTAATCCTTTTACATTTTGTTGAGCATGCATCGTTTGAACACGCAGTTGGCATTTGGTATCAAGCATGTGCAAACATGCCTTGTGTTAGTAACCGAATGTACAGCATTTATTCTTGTTCAATAAAGGTGTTCAAATGTAGTTAATTTTTATATTGACAATTACACTGCAAGCAACACCCCCTTTTTTTGCAACATTGGTTTGCAGTTTATTCCAAATAATCAATTGCTTTGGTAAGAAAATTACAAGAAAGAATGTCCGTTTTTTTGCAACGTCAGGCATATGGTTGCAGCAGACCAAACTACAATCGACCAGACAAGGTGTCCTTATACATTCCTTCCTTATAAATGCATTCCTCATTCATTTGAGCAACAAAGTTTATTTAATTTTGCAACAATTTATTAAATATCTAATTAATTAGAAACTTAAGAGCTAGAATAAATTCCATATTACATTTGTTGATAATTTTAATTTAAAATAATACTCCGGGCATTTCTTTTCAAATTTTTAAATTTATTTAAAATACTTAATTTTATTGTTTTAAAAGCACCAGTAGCGTATCGTACGCATTTTGATTATAGTAATTTAGGTATTATAAAGCTATTATAGGCATTTTTATTTGTTTATAAATGGAATCTCTTGTTAAAAAGCGAGGTTTCGTTAAAGGGAAATTAACAAGATTTATTTCCTTCGTCAATCAAATATAGCAAGCTTCTCAAAATAAAATAATTTCTAACGATCAAATTCTTGAATTAAAAGCTAGGTAAGAATGAAATTCTTGTTGGAATTTGAGGAAATTCAAATGGAAATTGAATTGACAGTAACGAAATGTGTGACATCCAAGCCAAATAATACGAACAATTCGAGAAAACGTTTTTGAGTAGCTTGTCTATTGCAAATTCGGTCATATCTATTTTCAACGAAGATAAAAGTCAGAATCTCACTCAAATCAAAACTTTATAAAATTACCAACCATAAATCTGCCCAAATATGCTGGAGAAATGGAAAATTAGTTAGAATTTCAAGACGTGTTCTCAAGCTTGATTCATGATAACTCTTCCATTACGTCTATTCAAAAATATCATTATCTCAAGTCTAGCCTAACAGGTAATGCGCTTCAAATAATCAAATCATTAGAATTCAAAGCTGACAACTACGTTTTAGCATGGGACAGCATCTGTGAATGTTATAATAACCCACAAATGCTAATCCATAATCATATGAAAGCCATCTTCAGTATAGATTTGCTTAGTAACGAGTCTGCACACAAACTCCATAACATAAATGACATCTTATTCAAACACTTCAATGCTCTAAAATCGTTAGCAAGTGATGAATCCCTATTAGAAGTGTTTGTTATATACACTGTGGC
This sequence comes from Phrixothrix hirtus, assembly GCA_024586415.1. Lineage (NCBI taxonomy): Eukaryota > Metazoa > Arthropoda > Insecta > Coleoptera > Phengodidae > Phrixothrix > Phrixothrix hirtus. The sequence goes on from JAHWXV010028004.1 coordinate 4,795, forward strand.
TAACAAACTTGACCCAGCTACTGCTCGTGACTGGGAAGGTTTAAAGAACAAAAATGGTTCAGGTTTGGCAACTCTTGATGAGTTCAAAACTTTCTTGAAGAACTCTGCAAATCTTCTTGAAACTTTGGAACAAAAGCAAGTTAAGACATCACATGATCATTCCAATAAGAAACTCCAATTGAAATCATTCGTTACAAGTTCTTCCAACTGCCATCTGTACAGGGACGCTCATTCTCTTTAGAATTGCACAGATTTTTTGAAATTGTCTCCTCGACAACATCTGGCAAAGGCAAAGGGTCTCAAAGTGTATATAAATTGTTTACACAACGGTCACTTTTTGACAAAATGTCCATCAAATTTCACTTGTAAAACGCGCAAGTCGAAACACCACACAACTCTTCATGAAGAAACTAAATTTGACGTTTCTTTGCTTCAAAATGAATCAGAATCAGACAAAAAGCTGAATTCAACGCAACAATATCTGCTTTTTCAGAGCAACAATCTTCAGTTTTACTACCTACAACGACTGCTCAAGTTGTAGATGCCACTGGTAGGCCGCATTCTATACAAGTTTTATTGGATTCTGGCTCTCAATCCAATTTCATAACTACAAGTCTTTACAAAAGACTAAAGTTTCCCACCCATAATGTCAACATCACAGTGTCTGGCATTAATACAGTCACTTCTTCAGTTCATTCGAAATGCACAATCACACTACCTACGAGGTAGAGATGTCTTGTTTGGTAATTGACAAGATATCCATCAAAATTTCTGATTCATCCTATAATTCCCTAAATGGAATAGATATTCTCTTAGGCGCAGCAGTATTTTGGGATCTCCTGTGCATAGGGCAAATACGATTAGGCCCTCACCTTCCCATCTTGCAAAAGATGAGACTGGGTTGGATTCTCGTTGATGCCACTGATAATCAACTTTATTGACAAACACATTGCAACTTTGTTTTCCTTAATGATCTCCAAAATAGAAATTGCTTGCGAAGCACATTTCACATGAAACACTAACGTGATAACGATGGACGTTTCATAGTAACTATCCCTCTTAAAGAAAAACCTGCTGTTCTAGGTGAATTTTTGCACTATGCCACAAAACATTTCCTTTTTCTAGAAAAGAAATTACAGCTCAATAAACCTTTGCGGGAAAAATATACACCGTTCATGGCCGAATATTGTGATCTGGAACATATGACTGTCATAGACTCTTCTTCCCCCCAAACTGACCAATCGTATTACCTTCCGCATCATGGAGTGCTAAAGGAAGATAGCTTGACCACCGAACTTCAAGTTGTTTTTGATGGCTCTGTCAAAACAACTGGAGGACGTTCTTTAAATAGTTTACAAATGGTTGAGCCAATGATGCAACAAGATTTATTCTCAATTCTGCTTCATTTTTGAAAATATAGGTTCGCGATATCTTCCGATATTGAGAGAATATATAGACAAGTGCTTATTAATACAGCCCAAAGATTTTCTTCAATGAATCTTATGGTGGACGGACCCGCATGACCCCATAGAGACTTCCAATCTGAAGATGATCATCCACGGTACCTCAGCTGCATCTTTTCTTGCCATTAGAAGCCTGTTTCAGATGGGAATTGAATGTGAGGCGACCCTTCCTGAAATAGCCAGAACAATCAAAGAAGATTTTTATGTGGACCATCTTCTCACTGGTTCCGATTCATTAGATCATGCTCCTAGACAAAACCCTTTCCGAAGTACTTGGAGGTGTCTGCTTTAAACTTCGAAAATGGATTTAAAATGATCCAAACATGTTAAAGGACTTCAATTCCACTGAGATCCATCCAGGCTTATTAGATTTTGGATCACATGAGCCTACCAAAACTCTTGGATTGACTTGGGTCATATAAAACTGATCATCTCACATATAATATTTATGAACGTTTAAAGGATAATTTTACCAAGCAAATGATACTCTCTGAAATCTGTTAAATTTTTGACCCACTAGAGTTGCTGGGACCATGGTCGCCAAAATGTTAATTCAAAGACTTTGGCTGAAAAGGTTAACTTGGGACGCTCCCGTTCCTAATTTTATTCGCGATACCTGATCCTCATTTCGAAATGAGCTTCTTGCGCTTAATCAGCTTAAAATTTCAAGACATGCCATCTGTGAAAATTCGTCTCTTGTAGAGATTTTGCGATGCATCTTCCCGTGGATATGGCACCTATATATATATATATATATTAGGTTCATTGATATGAATGGAAAGGTTTGGATCAACTTGCTTTGTGCAAAGGCAAAGGTTGCTCCCCTAAAGCCCCTTACTATCCCAAAGTTAGCTTTGTGGTGCTACTTTATTGGCTAAACTATTGAAACAAGCTACTAATGCTCTAAGCATGAGAATTGATAATCATTTTCTTTGGTGTGACTCTACCATTGTTCTTGGTTGGTTGAAAATGCCTCCAAATCTGCTCAAAATGTTTGTTTGCAATAGAGTTGCTCAAGTTTAGGATTCAAGTCCACATGCCTCATGGAACCCCATTCCAATCAAAAGTAATCCAATGAACCTTTTATCCAGAGGTATTTTTCCACTTCAACTGCTAGATTGCGATCTGTGGTGGCATGGCCCTCCATGGCTTCTCGAGCCTATAGTTACTGTGCCCAGTCCAAATTGCACAAATGGTATCCTTTTCCACTAAACTTGTTCAATTAAAAAAGGGCAAGCCCTTGAAATTTTCAAATAGCATAGTTGGTTTGAACCTATTTCTTGATGACAATGGTATTATTCGAGTAGGTGGCAGATTAAGGAATTCTCTACCATCATTCGACAGGAATCATCCTATCCTACTCCCTGGTAAGCACCATCTCTCCAGATTAATAGTTGAAAGAGAGCATATGCGCTTGCTACATGCAGGGGCACAACTGTTATTGTCTCATATACAAGAGCAGCTCTGGATTACCTCAGGAATGAGAGTCTTGTAAAAAAGGTAATTCAAAATTGTCATCACTGTTTCCGATTTACTGCAAGGGTGGTTAACCCCATCATGGTTGATTTACCACCTGCCGAAGTACAATCAGCTCCTCCATTCCATATCACTGGGGTTGATTACGTGGCCTTCTTATGATCAAAGACCATAAAGGATGGGATGGCAAAAGAATTAAGGCGTACATTTGTCTTTTCATTTGCTTCATCACCAAGGCAATACATATCGAAGCAGTATCTGATCTCTCAAAAGAATCTTTTATAATGGCTCTTGGATGATTCATTGCCCATTGTGGTAAACTTTTGCATCTATATTTGGACAATGATATGAATTTTGTTGGTGCTAATTCTGAGCTAATTGAGTTAGGAAAATTCCTACAAGCAAATAAAAATGTCATACCTGAAGTTATGTTGGGTGAGAAAATAAGTTGGCACTTTATCCTGCCAAATTCTCTCCACTTTGGTGGTTTATGGGAAGCCAGCATAAAATTCATTAAATATCACCTGAGAAGGGTATTAGCAGATACCATGTTAACTTTCGAAGAGCTCACAACCTTGTTGGCTCAAATTGAATCTCTCCTAAACTCCTGCCCCTTAACGCCTTTGTCTTCAGATCCTAATGAGCTACAACCTCTGACTCCATCACATTTTCTCATCAGTTGATCTACCTTATCAGCAGTGGACCCAGATGTGTGATGTACCAGTTGCATGATTAACCATCTTTCAATGGGTCCAACAGTTCCAGCAATGTATATGGAATAGATGGAATAAGGGTATGTCTCAGAACTCCAGCAGTGAACCAAATAACATTCACAGCAACCCAACCTGTAAAAGGATTCTATGATTATAATCAAAGATGACCGTCTTCCTCCCGTGAAATGGAAACTTGGCCGCATCGTTGATGTATTTCCAGGCAAGAATGGTTGCAACCGAGTTGCTACTATTCGAACAGTAAATGGCACGGTTCATCGAGCGTTCAACTCCGTTTGTCCATTGCCAATCTATTTGTCCAATTGAAATAAGCAGATCGCTTCAACATCTAATGTTTGTGATCTGTGCCATTGTTTTATTTAAGTTGACTTGTAATATCCTAAGTTTTATTTTTTGTATCTTTTGAAGCTATTTAAGTCTTACTGTCACTTATAAGCCTCATACCTTCAAGGCAGGTGGCACATTAAGTATTTTTTGTAATTTAGGCAATATATCGATAATTTTATAATGAGTATAAAAAATCAAGCAAGTCAGTGCGAGTTAAGTGAATTGGAAGATAGTTTAATAAAAACTAACATAACTTGCGGAGTTATTAATAATAGATTACGAGAGCGGCTTTTAGAAGGCGACGAGTTAAAACTAAATGAAGCTGAGGAAATTTGTAAAAATATGGAGATGTCGTTAAAAGATTTAGAACAGAATAGAAGAACTTGATGCGGTAAAAATGGAAAAAATTATGCGGCAGCAATTTAATAAAGTAAGCCTACAAATCAGGAAAAAGCCAGTTGTCATGCTGCAGATGTGGAACTTCTCATGGTCCAGGAAAATGTCCAGCAGCCAATAAAATATGCCTCAAGCATCATCGAAGAGGGCATTTTGCAAAATGTTGCCATACGAAAGCAATTAATTTGCTTAAAATTACTAAAAATTCTAAGATAAGTAAAAATGTAAATGAAATTGACTAAGAATCTTTATTTATCGGTACAATAAATAAAGATAATCAAGCTTTAAAAGAATGGAAAATTGGTATCAATATAGAAAATAAACGAATTGTTTCTTTTAAAGTAGATAGTAGAGCAATGGTCAATGCCACTTCACATGAATTGTTTTTAGATTTAAATGTAAATGAAATAATCAAACCAACATCGAAAAAGTGAAATAATGCTTCCATGGATACAATTCTAGTGGCAGGTAAATGTAATTTAAAATGTACTTACAAAAACAAAACATATACTTTAACATTTTTTGTTGTTAAAACAAATTCTCCATACCGCTTGTAAATAAATATAAAGATATTTTTTCTGGAATAGGATGTTTAAAGGAACCTTATCATATAGAGATCGATCCAACTAGATTGTGTATTGATCCGAGAAATTTAAATAAAGCTGTAAAAAGAGAACCCTTTAAACTACCCATGTTTAAAGAAATCACTGTTAACTTTGTTAATTCTAAATATTTTACAACACTAGACGCAGAGCAAGGACTTTTTCAAATTCCGTTAGATAAAAAAAGCAGTGATCTATTGCTGTGTCCACTTTTGCCAATGGATATTTACCTAAATTATAAAATACCTGAGCGATTGCTTAACTAAAATACAAAATTATATCAAAGGAACTTTATTAAATTTTAAACCTATACTTTAGACAAACTTTATTTCCATTTAAAATAAAAACGTGTTAATAAATAAATTCATCTGAAGTTATCAAACTGTCAAAATTAGTTTATATAGGTTAATATTAGTAAATAAAATCCCTAAATGTTAAGATTAAATTAATTTCAAAATTTTTAAATACGTAACTGGGCAGTTAAATAATTAAAATTGCTGTCATAATAAAAAAATATCATGTTACTTAACAAAATATTTGGATAGACGCTGTGAAATTAAAGCGACTGCTGTCCTAAACAAATCTAATAAATAAAAGACATCATCCAATGAGGCATAGAATTGTTGCTAAAGAAGTTTTTCTAAGAAAAAATCAAGGTTTACAAGGAAAAAATAAACAAGATATCTTTTGTCAAATCGCTAAGAGGTCGGACGCAAATAAAAAGCGTTCCAAGATTTAAGGTGTTAAATGAAAAATTAAACAAACTATTATTGAAGAAGGGTGGAGAATTGGAAGAAGGTGTTAAGAAAGCCAAAGTATTGTGAGAGAGAGGAAAATTTGAAAGAAGAA
>JAHWXV010028012.1:0-13671 GCA_024586415.1 Phrixothrix hirtus
TGTCTTAAAAGATACACAAAGCATTTTTCTGATACAGCCGCTATTAAAACCTTATTTATTGGTCTAGTACGTAGTATTTTGGAATATAATAGTATTATTTAGTCACCTATTTATCACCGTTATATCAATAGAATTGAGCAAGTTCAAAACAGATTTATCGTGTACCTTCTATGGAAATTGAAATATCAGCTCCAATTCGACTTCAATTATGCGGTCTTACTTGTTTAGCTCGTAGAAGAGAAAATGCCATGTTAATTTTTTTATTTAAGGCAGTTAATGGTCACATTGATTGTAATGACCTAGTAGCTGCAATCACATTCAGAATTCCTAGTCGTGATACCTATTAGACCTGTTTATCTTTTGAAAATTTTCATAGAACGAATTATGGTACGCATCATCTTTCTGACAAAATTCTTGTCAACTACATTCAAAACTTTTCAAATAGACTTATTTTACAACGATTTGACCACTATAAAAATTTTATTAATTTTCCTGTCCACCCCGAAAAATTAAGTAATTAATTTAGGTGTATCTTTTTTTTTTGTTATTATTACATTATATTTTGTTAGTTCGTTAGTTAGTTAGGATTTAAGTCATTTGGAAACTATGTTTCTGTACATACCGAAATTAAATTAAATTAAATTATATTAGTAATCAAAAAATTAAAGTCATTCCCTTCTAAAGGCCGATATAGGTATGTAGATCCCTTTTTGGAAGAAATTGCTAGGGTAAATGTCATTCAGAACTCAATAAAATCATACAGAGAAATGCAAATTCAAATATCTTCAAAAGCTTCATTAAATATTATTAACCGTAACATGTCCTTGTCATGATAACGAAGTCGCGGCTGCGAAGTCCAAACGTGTTTCTATTGAACAATCATCGTATTACATGAATAAAACCCAGTCACAACAACCTTACAAAGTTAGTAATTGCTATGTAATAAATTCTATCCGCCAATTAACTAAATTCTATTTATTGAATTATGACATAAACTTATAGGTATTTAACAATTGGAACACAAAAAAAGGAAAGCTTTATTTCAACAATCAGAAATACACGCACTTATTTTCTTCCACTTACAAACATTCAGCAATATATCTGAAATACGTATGGTATACTAATGTTACGAGGACACTTCGTTGTAACAAAACATATTCATCCCAAAGTAATCTGTCTTCGTAAAGGTAATTTAATTGAATTGGCATATTAAAACGTAAAATATTACTTACCAGTGTTCTAACATCCAACAGTATATCGTCAAACAAAATATTAAATTCATTAAAATCTAGCACAAATTGCGTTGCATTTAGTATGCAAATGTTAATAATAACCGTCATTTGTAACTATGTAGGTCAACTTCAAAAGGAAATTTACATGGATTTTCCTGCAATATTCAAATATCTGAGGAATTTGTCAAGCATGCTACGCAAATAAGGTTGCATAACTGTTTATGGAAAATTAAAATAAATTTTGAGGGAATGGCAAAATTTAATTTATTTTGTGTTAAATTGCGAATAATTTGTTATAATAAACCAGCATTTTACAAATTACTTAATTTTAAAATAGTGATAATGAAAACCAATCTTTTGGAAAAACCCAATTCTCTACAATCTGAATACTGCATCTGAATACGTTTCATAAACGAAACTAAAAGCTATATTTTATCATTCAGAGGGGTAAGGAAAAATTTGAATAATCCAAATAAAGATATTGGCAGACAAATTACACTCTAAAAAGTAAAAGTGGATTTAGTATTATAGATGAGACATCTCGCTCAGAGACGATATTAATAAAGCGTAAATTATAAGCATCACAATTTGACGTCTTAAAAATGGGCAAAGGTAATTTTTTGGAAACGTTAGAAACATATCGAGCAGATACTTGAGAAAAATTAAAATTGATTCGAAACAACGTTTCAACGCAATGTTGCTATTAAACCTATTAAGACAGTTGAATTTAAATGCAATTTTTTAAATAAAAATGACTAAATTTTGAGTAAATTCAGAAATAGAAATATTTTGAGGGTTCAATTTACAACACCAAATCTGGCATGTAACCAACTTTATGGCCGCCTTTTATAATATAAAATCCTCTTAAGATATACATATTTCCATTTTTGGAGTTCTTTAAATAAAATGCATTAATAAAAAAGTAGATACAAAAAGTAGAAGGAAGAAATACTGATAAAAGCGTTTACTCATTTTAATACTTGCTGAAGCAAAACTCAAGAAAATGTTATCCTGATAAATATTTGTAATTATAGGGTGTTTTCCTAGAATTTAATTCTCAGACTTCTAAAGGCGTTAGGGGCGATCAAACCAAATGTTTTTAATCAAATAACCATGTATCTGCAACTGAAAGATATGACAGCGTAAACTAGACCAGCAAGGGACTGTTGGTTGTAATAGAGCGTATTAATTTTCAGAAACTTTTCATTCTGCTGTAATTCAAACTCTGCAATGACGTGTCATTGGTTGCCATATATGTTCGAAGGCTTCAAGCATCTTTTGTACAGAGCTAACGGCTACATGCACCTGGACGATGAACACCCCCGATTCAATTGGTATCTCGTACGCCTGACTTTTCAATAGTACAGGTTACGGGTACACTGTATTTAATCTAATGCTTACCGAATATATCACTACAATTTATCTGCGCCACTATGTTTATACCTCATTTAACCCTAAAGATCAACGCAGATAATGTCTCTGCGGCCCAAACAATATTTACAAATCTTGGTTGGTGTTCTTGAACGTAACTTGTGTGAAGTTTCCCTCTGTGTTGGTTGTGGAAATATAACACTCCGTCTCATTTAAATGAAGGTACATTTATTTAAAAAAATGTGTTAAGTATCAGCCTCAATAGCGCAGGTACCACAGAAAATACTGAACCCGTTGTTATTCATGCCGCACAAACCAAGCAGTTTTATGGACAAGGTTCAATAGCTGTGCAGCTTTTCCCAAGCATATTAATGAATATTCTAAAACTTCCTCCTCATCTCTTGGTGTCCGCACTCTGTACTCTCCGCGCGACCAATATGTCTAGAAACAAGACTTGTGTAAAGTACAATGGAGCATCCAATTTGGCGGACTCATCTGCCACGAAGCGGTTTCGCGCAGGCAACAATTAATTGCTACAACTGTACGATACTTGTAGGATACCACTCTGCAGCTCTTGAATCACTGTTTCATGCACCGTAAATTCTGAATATGTCAGTTCATTATATCCATCGCTCCGCATTCAACACATATCAGAACAACTAGTCTCATAGCGGCCTTGGAGCACCATAAGTGCACTGTTGATTTTATGCAATGTTGATTATAAATAGACAAATGCACAATGTACTCACCTCCTAGATTATAAAATTTCAGAAGTAAATTGATTTCTCTACTATCGTAGATTCAAGGTTTGTTTTGAAACAACATTTTGTGTTTTCAATCTGACCTTGAGCCTTCTTCATTAGAGAAATCGTTTTCTTACCGAGGTTATATAATCCAGTTAATTGAGTTCCACGGAGTCACAGTACTTCTTCTCGTACTCATTCTATTTACAATTAATTATCCAAAAGACATCATTCGGAGGCTAACTACTCACCTGTTTATTACTTAAGGTATATGGTTATTTGACACAGAAGTTTGAGCCCTGAGCTTGATTACTTCGAAGTAAAATTGAATTATAAAAACTAGCTATCCGTGGTTCTCTAGTGTTTGCCCCTTCCATGGCTAGGTTCTCGCATCTTAGAGTTCACATAAAGACTTCGCGATAATTTTCATAGTGAGATACTGATAAATTGTAAAAAACTGCGAATTATACATGTACCATGCATTATAAATCATATTTTGAAGTGTAAAGTAATGACAGTGTAGAAATGCGAGGCTAAGTGGCGGGGGTTAAATAGTAGTAGGGGTGGGCTTGTGTGTAAAATGGGCGGGACTTAAGATGGTGGGAGATGTGTTGCAGGAGTGGGTCAGAAACGTCCTTTAGTAACTACTTGTGAGGGGTAAGTGGCGTCAGACCCAAAGTCTAGAAATCTATTCTGTACAAACATTCATAGGATATATATTGGGATTACGCGGATGTGATTACAATTACATTTCAATTCTTAGAAGTAATCGATTCTAAGTGCGCAGTAAATTTCTGTATTATATTTACATTCAATGTTAGTTCTGATCTGAATCTAGCATTAATCAATATTTCCCAAAAATCGGTTTTAGGCATCGCTGAAATAAAATTAATTTAATTATATTTTCAAATTAGCTAAAGTCGACTGAATTAAAATACTAAATTAATCGAAACATATATTTTTATAAAATAATCGATATACATAAAAGTTGTCATTATATTAATTCATTTTCTACGAAATGATTAACAATCGCCTTAATTCTCATTTTGTATGAATCAGAATCGAATAAGCTTGGGATTAAAGCATCTTTAAGTAATTGTCCTTCTTGGGAAATTTTGGTCACATCGACGCTTTCTTCTGTCTTAGTAAATAAAATATTCATAACAGTTGGTACCATTATCAATCCGTACCGAGCGAATTTTGTCCAGTGCTCTTTTAACGCGGAATATGGAAACAATTTTTCCGGACAACTTCCCAGTTTTTGCAAGTGAGTTGAAAAGCTGTTATAATACACATTTAAATAGTATTCTAACTCGTTCAATGATTCTGTAGAGGAAGCTGAATAGAAGAAATAAGACAGATCTAAAACGGGCGATCCTATTCTGGATAGTTGGAAGTCCAGAAGCCTTACGTCGGTAGGATTGTCATTACCACTGTCTTCCTAGAGAGAAAAAATATATAAAAGTACATTTTTTTATAACCCCGGAAATAAAATGTCGCTTTTCAGACTTTGACGTAGGGCATAAACTGCGTCTTTTTCCTACCCTTCTTTACAATGTAATTTATTTGGCAAAATTGCAAATGTGAAGTAACTAAAATGAAAAACGTTGATGGTTTTGTTTGTGCACAAAGTTTTGTATGTGTTTTAGGCGTGTTACGGTGTATTAAATAATTTTCAGGCGGCAAGTTTGTAACAGATATTTTACATCCCGTCTACGATGATAAAAAAATTACTAATTAAACCAAAATTAATTCAAAACACACCAATGTTTTTCTTATTCGTAGATGAGAAATACTCATAAACTCACGTTTTAAACAAGATACCCACACAATAAATGATTTTTTTCTACGTTCGCTAGAAAAAGTAGGCTGTTACGCTTTTTATGTCAACGTAAAGTTATGTTTTCTGAGGAGTATCGCTTTTCCGCTCTAGAGCAGCAAAGTAACTTTTTCGCTCGCTAAAACATCATATCAGATATGTCATGTCTAAATGACATTTAAAAGTATAATCAACGTCGAAATTTATAGTATAGTTAGTAGTCTTTCATGGTAACAAATTTATTGTTATTTTATACTAATTAAATATTGTTAAATAAAATTAAATATTTAGAAAATTTTTGTATAAACAATGCGATTGTGTGTAATTCGAACGCGGTGACATTGTCACTCGAGACAGCTTGATGTCTCGAACGTCAATGTCGCACTTTGCGCTCCTATTACACAAATAGCTATTGATACTAATGATTATTCTTTTGGTATTGTAGATAAATAGTTCCTACCTGATATTTGAACATCATATTATTCATCCAACAATCTCCATGTAAAATAACGGAATAATCATCTGTACTTGGCATCAATTCATAAATAATGTTTGGTATTTCTTTAGCGATTCTTTTAAATATGGTTAAAATATTACTTGATAATGTAGATGCTATTAGTTCTATTGCATTTTCATAATTTCCTATAATGGTGTCGTCAAAGTGTCCACTTCTAATTACATTTATGTAGACGTCATCCATTGTATTCACATGTTCATTAAAATATTTCGGATTTTGATCCTTTATTGCAAAGGATAAAGCATGCAGGCGCCCATATGTCTCAAAAACTAAGTTTAGGTGACTTTTATTCATTGGAATGTTTCCTTCATGAATCTTAAATCCGTTTATAGATAAATTTTCAATTATCAGTGTTTCTGCCTTCTCTAAGATTTCTGTTCTATACAATGTTGGGATGAACTTAGAAGGAGTAACACTTCTTTGTTTTTCAAATAATTCAAGAAAAGGAAATAAGGTGCCATAAAGGTAAATTTCTCTTTTAAAAAGACTTGATGCGGATATTTGGTTTCTTACAAAATCAACATTTGGTGCAACTTTGGCAATTACGTGCAAGTCGTTTTTCCGTTTTGATTCGTTTTTGTTGACGATTTTCATTTGCATTATATTACTTGTGAATCCTCCACACTGCGAATCACTATCAACGAATTCTATTGCATGCTCCTGAAAACCCTCTTGTTTTGCAACTTCTTCTAAGCAAGTGATTAATTTTTCTTTGTCAAATGACATTTTTATTTTAGCCTATTTCTAGCGGCAGCAAGACTATATCAAATTACTTTTACAATGATCAGAATATAACTATAACTACTTTATTTTAAAAATTTAGAGCACTCCGTGATATTTTCTAGATAAGATAAAAGTAGGTATATTTATCATTTTATAACAATTTGTAAACATGAACAGATAAAATAAATGTTATCAATATTTGATTCTATTATATTCAATTTAATATAAACTCGATATTTATTCTAAACAAGTTTTACTATTTCATAATTAAGAAACAATGAATTTATTCATAGTGTACATTGCATTAGAATGATAGTTAGGTGACCCTTCATTTATAAAGTTTAAATTAAAAAAATAAATCTTGAGGTTTCATTATTATATCCAATGCTTTAAGCATATGAGATATATGAGGTGGTATAGATAAATAGTTAGTCTTGAACATTTCCTTAAACAAAATCCAAAATAATTACGTTAACAAGAAGTAGGATGTTTGAGAAATAGTACCTCCAATTTTGGTGTCAAAGTTTAACCGATTCCGCATACTGAATTATTAATTACGACATATCATCTCCAAGAATGAGTATCTGTTTTTTAAAGGATTCTCGGACAGGAAAATTTATGCGAATATGATAGATATTGAATGATAAGGACACACATCAACGATGAACACTGTGTTTTAGTGCCTGACATAATTTTGGGCAATCGACTAATTTCGTTTAAACGTACAGCTGAGACCTAAAATGTATCCTTCGAACGTTTCTTTCGCATACCATATTATGATATTCATATATAAAGATTATCTGTTATATGGATCAATAAATCGCTGAATGCTGAACAAAAATGACTCACAGTAGTAATTTACTAGGCATTTGCCGCCATTTAAGAGGATTCTTCAAAATTCCTAGAGCAGTATGGAGCTATCATTACGGTTCAGCAACACAAAAACAAACATAGTTTTCCCAATTCAAAGAAATTTCATGTCCAAGACGCGGTCGGAAATGTGCTCGCTTCAATCGTGTGGGACAGGGACAGACTAATTGTGCTGGACTGTCGCGAAAACCTACTAGTAAAATAAATGAGATAGTTATACCTTACATAAGGTCGGATAGCTCTAATTCTATAATATGCCATATAAGTTGGTGGTGTACAGACATAACCAAGTTTTCTAATTACCCCCTCTTCTGCCCCATCATCCAGAAAAACACTTTTTGGTCCGTTTTAGGAAAAAATAAGTTGTTTAAGGACCAGTAGAGTACAAAATTTTCTATAATTTTGGCATAAAAATTCATTTTGTATGACCAACAGTAACCGAGCAGTGAAGCTCCCAAGAAAGACAAAATTAGTGAACTTTGCAAAATTTTAAGTATCTTTCCTCTTTATGTAGCAATAATTCCGCAGTACTTCATTTTACTGTAAAAGTTGTAATAATCAAACTTGTAGAGAGCTTAATTTGTAATAGACTACATATATATTATTTTTTTCTAAGCTACATAATAAAGAAAAGTGAAATATTATAAAAAATTTAATTTGATATGCATTATTATTAAAAAAACTTGCAATAAGCACATATTATTGATATAGCCACCTTATTGCAAAATGACCATAGCGGCATGTGACATGCTTTCAATATCTTTAATAATAACTCTATTCAGACCGAACTGTGGTTTGTCGACAAACATTTGGAGTTTAATGAAACCAATTCAGACGAGTTACCCATGTGATTCCATTAGTAGCATCCAATATATTGACATTAAAGTCGGAGTCGACAAACACCAACTAGCAGAAGGCATCAGAACGTGTGAAATCTACCAGCAGTGCTTTTGGTTTCATTATACTTGATACTTTAAGTAACGATATCGCGTAATGTCTTGATGAAAAACCAAGCGATGACAACACATCAATGAGGAGTTTAGGACCGAATTTATTATACGTGAAAACACCTACTCCTGTTAAAAGTGATGACAAGAAAGACTTGAGTCTAGTAACTGCAATGACTGCATGTGATAAGGCCACATATTTATGAGAGCAAATCTGGAATGGTAGACTAGACATCGCTTAAAAATTGATAAAACTGTTTATATTCGGAGGTGTTGTAGACTGGAAAGCGAATGTCCTCCAAAATATTGTCTGTAACTGCTTGGACTACTCTCAGTCTTTCTACTTGAGGATTGGACTTTTTATTTCGGTATCACTTTGCAGTCAGTATTTTATATCCAGAATTTTTAAAACAAACCATTACTTAATTGAATCTTGTGGCAATGCGGACGACTTCACCATATTCTTCCCTGAAAATGGGATTTGATTGTTCGCCGATCAATTTAATAATCTCCTCCAATTTTACTGACCAAGGTATCAAATGAAAATTGGCACACTTTTTGTCTTCGTCGAGATACGAATAAATGTCTTCCATCTCCTCATCTGAATTTTTAGATGACCTGCATCTTTTTTTGAGCTCAAAAGGTGCTGTCTGATAAAGCTTCCTTTGACAAAACAGATTGTACCATCCTTCAGTTCCAACCAGATCCATTTCTTTAGAAATCCTTGCAATAACGTTTTGAGCCCATTCATTTTCGCGTTTCCTGGATGCTTCCAAAAACTTATCCCTCACTGAATCCAACTGCACAATGTACAGTAAATTTCGTTTTTACACCTGTTCTTCCCTTACGGCTTCCAAAAAATGCATGTGTAATTTTCCTCATACGAAGAGCGATGACCTTTAGATTGAAACCCTTCAGTACGCAATTTAATCACTCCCGCACAACTCGTTTTGGCAAGGACGATGAATTCTAATCTCTTTCCTCCTTGTCAAAAATTGTGCATGATTTGTTTGTACGTGTTTTATGCTTGATTCCAACAAAGTGTTTACTCCTTATTGCAGCTTTTATAGTAAAATGAAGTGCTACGAGATTATTACTATGAAGTTAATGATCTTTGGTAGATTCTGTTCCCAAATTCATTAACAACTGCGCTTTGTAGATAATTTCACACCGTAGCAATTAAAGATAAAGTCTAATCAAACATATTAAATAAGGTAATTAGTGCAAGTAATAGATTCTAGTTAAGGTCGCTATCAACACCAAGGTTGAACAAATCAAACCATACAGAATTAAACTCATCTGTAAGCATTTGGAGCTTCCCTGCTCGGTCGCTGTAGGTCGTACAAAACTTCAGCAAATTCTTAAATAATTTATTTTGCGCTAAAATGCACTGTAAAGTAATTGTAGGTCAAATACAGGAAAAATAACCTATTTCTGGAGATTACTTCAAGATAACGGATAGCGCAGAAGAAAGAGGAATTCGAAAACTTGATTATTTCTTTACATTACCAACTTATATAACATCAAAAAATTAGAACTATCCGGCCTTTTGTATGGTACCCTCATTTTACCTTCGTTTACTGCCCTATATAATATTAACTAAGCTGTGAGACGAAATTGTGAAGGAATTCCGCCAAAACATTTTAAAAATGTGCTTTTGTAGTTGGACAGTACGTTATAGTAAATTAGTGGCTATTAATTGATTGGCTTCTCCTTTCTATTCACCAACTTTCGTTGAATGAAACACTTGCACATCCTGAACAGACATTAAAGAAGGCAAACTTTTACTGTATAATTTGAAAAAACAATGTTAACAATTTTTTGCATCGTTTTAAAAATTGCATAGTCGAAATGTGGATCCTCGTTTTAGATACACGTCCAAATCAACGCCCTAAAGAACCGTATTTACCGTCGTCACTGTGCATGCGATATTTAAATACCGTAAAACGAAGTGACTTCGGAGTTTTTGACTTTTGTCAATAAATTTTAAACTATTTTTCGTAATTTAATCAAATTTGGAAAAATTGTCGGCCAGCATATTAAAATCATGGTCATGTATAAACATTTATGAACGCCATTTATTTTAAACCTTTTTTTAGTTAAACTATGTCCGATGCTACTTCGCTAGGTGGAGTGAATTTAGGCATCCATTTAAAATTATTGAAAATCGAATTAGGCACACTAATAAAGCGTCTTGGGATATTGTTTAAGGTTTCTAAAAACATTTTAATGCCTTTCTGATGATTTGTTGAAAAACCAGTATAATTGGTAAACAATAAACGTTTATTCGTGAAAATATAAGGCGATTACAAAGTTCAAATAAGGAACAAAAATAAATTCAAATGGAATTATGTTTGATTTCTAATGGTTTTTACATCCAGAAACAGAATCTCAACTAGGAATAGCTCCGATAAGCACGAATTTCAAGATATTTATAATTCTAGGATAAAATAATGAGCTTTGGTAAAGTTTACCTGCCTATTGCAAAAGTTAATAATTGATAATAAAAATTATTTGAGAACCAACATGTGTGGATGTTTGCATTCTTCCATTGTAATCAGAGAGATTGAAGGGTGAGGTTCATGCATCCCTTTCCGTCGCTGGCCGTACCTGCATACCGGCCTTTCAATGATGGTGGCTAGTATCGTTTAGTTCATTGTTAGGGAAAGGTGTTTCGAGATTATTTTATACTGCTCATCGTGTCTTGGTTTCGTATTGAATTATGAAATTCAACGAATGGCGTCACATTATAAATGTCGTAAAGGTCATGACAATTTTTGTTATAAAGGGTGTCACAAAAAGAACGCCGGATTATAAATTGCTACAAATCAAATTTATTTATTTAAGATAAGCAAACAAAACATATAATTCTCTTCCGATGTGGAGGTTTAAACGCGAAAAACAATATCGGGCATATGACCCCCCTACTTGCCCTATACGCGATCGCTCGGTCCATGAAATTGCCCATCACCCAATCACAAATTTCCCCATCAAATTCGTGGAGGACACGTCGAATTTCGTGCTAAAGTTCCACCAAATTACGGGGTTTGTTCTGGTAAACTCGTAACTTAGTGTACTTCCATAAGAACAAATTAGAAGTTGTCAAGTAGTAAGATCGAAGGGGCAGGGTTGGTCTCCTCGCAACGAGATTAGTCTGTCCGGGAACTTTACACGCGGTAGAGCGGCTGTTTTTTCAGAAATGTGGCAAGTTGCGCCATTTTGTTGAAATCATACATTCTCGATGTTCATTTGATCCGAACGGGGCCAAAGGAAATCAGTGAGCATCGCACGGTATGTGATAACATTTTCTTGTCCGTTTTTAAAAAGTAAAGACTGATTAAACCCCCACTCCAAATCTCACATCAAACTGTAAACTTTTGAGGATACATTTCTCTTTCTTGATTCACTCTTGGGTTCTCTGATCCCCATATTCTGCAATTCTGCTTGTTTGCAAATCCATTTAAATGGAAGTGCGCTTCATCGGAGAAAATGATGCGTTTTGTGAAACCACCGTTTTCTTATTCCTTTTCCAGGATATACTGAATAAGTTGTCGTCGTTTTCCATGGTACACTGGTTTAAATTCTTGTGTCAACTGAATTTTGTACGCGTGTAAGTGCAACTCTTTTAATAAGATTCTGTGCATTGTTGCTGGAGACATGTGAATTCCTTGAGCACGACGGCGACATGATTTTCCTGGGTTCATAGTAACAGAATAACGCACAGCAACAATATTTGCTTCACTCCGGCTACTTCGAGGACGTCCAGGGCTTTTGATGTCTACTATTCAACCAATTCTTTCAAATTTCTAGATCAACCTAAGAAAAGTGGATTAATTTGGTACATTGTAATGTCCAATAATCGCACGGAGTTTTCAAACAGTCACCATGGAAACTTTCACCGTTCTGGTAGTGAGTTTTTACAATCAAAATTCGCTGTTCCTTACTGTATCTTTCCCTGATAATACCACGCAAACATAAACCTGGAACAAAAAAACACCGTATCAACACATAACCTCAGTGATAATAGACACCATAAAATGCAAAAACAATGTTGCCAACACATCTGGCGTTCTTTTTGAGATACCCTTTATTTGTCGTGAATATACTTTTGTAAGACACCCATAAACTAATGTCCTCACTATCACAAAAAACCTGCAAAATCTATTTTGACCGCGCTGTTGGTGATCAAGATTAAAAATGGGAACCTCACTTTTCTTACGCAAACTGTTACGAGAAGTTAGTCGGATGATGTAACGGAAAATCTGCTTCGATGAAGTTTGGCATGAACTCAAAGATCATGTAGGTGATTGTCAACTTTGCTTAAAGAATGTACTATATCGCTTTATCAGAATAAAGTCTAAACAGCACATTGAATACCCAAATCTGCTATCTACTACACGATCAGTAACAAATGTTGAGGTAATTTTTGTACTACCAGTACCCCGTAAAGAGGGTAAGAGCATAAAATTAATTAAAAATACGACAGAGACATTCTCTGAAGAAAAGTTCAGCATAAAGGGAAGAAAGTATAACAGACCCTACATATGAACCTCCTGAGCGTATAGTGCCCCATTTTTTACCTCAAGCTGAATTGAATGTCTTAGTTCGAGGTTTAAGTTTGAGTAAGAACAAAGCTTCTTGGTTCACCTTTGCAAGAATGGAACCTTTTGCAGCACACTTGTAGCTGTATATAGGTGCATAGAACACCATTCTGTTTTTTTCTTTTAGACGATGATATTATGACATTTTGTAAAGACATTAAAGGTTTAATGATGGGCCTAGGTAGGCACTATAGTGTTTTGGATTGACGTCTATTTATCACTACATCCACAACTAGTTTGAAAGCGCTTCTGATTCATAACAATAATGTAATGTCTTCAGATCCGTTGGTTATGTCAATTTGACGAAAATTAATTACAAAGACTACAGATGGAAAATTTGTGGCGATCTCAAAATAGTTGCAATGATACTGGGTATGAAAGGAGAATATACCAAGTATTGTTTTTTTTTATATGAGTGGGAGAATGGCGCAATCGAAGCTCATTTTGTAAAAATGTTATGGCCGGCTAGAAGACTAACCGTGGGTAAAAAAATATAGTTAAAAAATCCCTGTTGCCCCTTAGGGTATAATTTTACCATCGCTTTACATTAAATTGAGTTAAATGAGCAATTTGTAAAATACATGGATCGAAATGGCTGAGTATTTACTTATCTGACCTAAGTTTCCCCCCATCTCTTATGTAAAAATTAAAGAAGGTGTATTTGTGGGACCACTAATAAGATTTTTAATGAAAAATGATACCTCCCACACGATTCTAACGTTGAATGGAAAATATGCCTGGCTCGTATTTAAGACTGCATATCATCTGTTCTTGGGAAAGATCCTTATTAAAACTGCGAAGAACTGAGATTTAGGATGCAATATGTTATTGGAAATTCATTTTATAAG
>JAHWXV010028020.1:0-16867 GCA_024586415.1 Phrixothrix hirtus
AAATAATTTTTATGTGTGACATGTGTTCAGTTTTAGATTCTAACTAGTATTTTGTATAATCAATGTTTAAAATTCAAAGAGTATCTTTTTAACGAGAGTGGTATACTTAATATATCTAAATATATACTAAATTTTAAAAAAAATCTATTTTAGAATACAATTATGTTTACCTTTTTCATATCAGCAATAATGTATGTACTCCATTTTGTCAAAATGACTTCTTTCCATATCACGAAATTATCAAACCTCTATCACGAAATTAAAGTACCTCATCACGAAGTTACCTTTAAAACTGTTGGGGAAAGAAATAAGGTTTGATAGACACTTTGTCAGTTAATTTTTAAGTTAAAGCCATTACATAGTAACATAAATGTTATTTCATTCGCCATAGTTTTTACAATTCTGTGAAAGTTTTTTTTTTATGAATAATCACCAATAAACTAAATTTATCACGAAATTACCTTACTTTACCCTACAGGAAAAGTGGGAAGTGTCACTGAAAAGTCACTGGGATCATGTGTGGTGAGGGATTTAAGCAAAGATTTAGAAAATAAAAGCCACAAAGTTTATAATTACTTCACAAGTGTACCACTTATGGAAGAGTTGTTACAAAAGGGAATATATGTATGTGGGACAATAAATCCTTCCAGAAAATACTTATCTACATTTATATCATATAAAAATATGAAACGAGGAAATTTTAATTGCAATGTCAGTGATACTAATCTACTGATAGTAAAGTGGAAAGATAACTGAGCAGTTCATTTTATTTCTAACTTTCATGCTCCTGATGACATAGTTTATGTCAAAAGAAAAGAACGACATGGCACAATCCCTTGCCCTAAAATCATTACTGACTACAACTCACATGAATGCTGTGGATCGCTTCGACTAGTGAAAGGGCATGTATGAAATTGACATTAAGAATCGTAAATGGTGGCATTGATTAATACTTTTTTTCATTGACGCATGCATTGTAAATGCATATATAGTGTATGTACAACTAAAATTAGGTTATTTGACAATGAATGATTTTAGAAGATGTGTTGTAGATGAACTATTGTCCAAAACATATATAAAAAAAAGAAGTTTTCTTTCCAGCCAAAACCCAAGCTGAGCTACTTCTGCTTACATTAAAGGCCATAAACCATATGTGCCAAAGAAAATGCCCATCAGCCATGTCAAAGTATTCAAAGGTGTGCTCGATATAGCACAGCTGAAAATCAAATATGAACTCCATGGAAGTGTGAAACTCGCAATGTTCCAGTATGTCATAGTAGCACCAGAAATTGTTTTCAACTGTACAATAATAAAAGTGTATCAGTACCTTTTCTTATAAAAATTATTTTGTGTATGCTGCACGCTGGTACATTGGTATACCACTAGAATAAAGCAGTTTTAAACAAAACAAAATGTTTTTTTTCTTAATGGAACCTCTTAGGTAATAAATAAAGATATTATTGATTTATATAAGGAAATACTAAAAAAATAATTTTTGTGCAAGTAGGGTATATTTCTGCAAATATTTTTGTGCAGGAAAGAGTTAAAACCAAACGGGTGTGATTTAGTTCGATTTATTTCAAATAATTTTAATTTGTTTTAATATAAAGTAATTTTATGACAGAAATTAAGTATGTTAATTAATAACAAATATTGCACCACCAAATGCAACATTTAAATCATTTATAACCACTTGAATTAAACGTATTTTGTTTCTAAGATATGTAAAATTATTAGAGAAACAGTCTAAGACAATTTAATTAATATAACATCATTAACTGTAATGAGGCAATATTGCACAATAACAAATATCAATAAATGTAAGACGGAATATAATGTTACCAATGTCATTCATAGAATAGAGAACAACTATTGCCCGTTCACTATAAAAGGCCTCTATTTCCAATGCAAAAGGAGTTCTCTGGTAAAGCTCGCACTGAGTGGTAATCCATAGAACCCATATAAACTGTACCGGTATAATAAGTTTTTCGTAAAGTTAAGCTTCATTTGTATTATGCTAAATGATTTTATATCTACATGGTGCATAGCCCACTACTATCCATAAAATTGTTAAAACTAAACCGCCGCCATAGCCTCGAACTGAGATCCAGGACGAGTCAGTTCAGTTATTTGAAAGGGAAGTTTCCCCTTTACTTGGAAGTTTGAATTCGAGGCGGACTGCGTTGCTCTGTAGCCAATTCGATTTGGGTGTCAAAACAGCCATTCCTGAAATTTCCTTGTTGCTTGGTAGCGGATAATCGCAGGAGTCGCGTCGTTTGAAATCCCAACAACCTTCTGATCGAGGTTGGATGTGTTGCTAAACAGCGGTCCAATTTTCGACTACAAGGATTAACAGAGCGTCTTCGTTTTGTGTTATCTAAGTAGCAGAAACCCCTGTGTCAATAAGTTATATGACGGTAGCGAACTGTGAACGACGTACGTCGTCACGCGTCTTCCGCCGTGTGTCACTTGTCACGAGTGGAACAAGATACCGTCGCCGAAATCCTCCGATCTGTTACGTAAAGAACCGCGTTTGCAAGCGCCGCGTCCACTCAGACGACTAGAGGTGTACTGAACTCCGCGGATTCAAAACCCTAAGAGAGAGGAGTACGACCTGCGAACAGTGAAGCACTCCTGTCATTATCAAGGCGACGCCTCGCGTCTATTAAAATCAAGTCACCGAGCCACCACAGAACTGCTTTTGTTGAAATATTTTCAATTGTATTATATGTAAATATGTAAAACTTATTTCAAAATGCTCCTTTGTTTTATTCTTTTGATATAAATAAATCACATGGTGAAAGTTTAACTCTTGTTATTTTACCGTCAAAGTAATCAACCTAAAATAAACAAATAATAATTTAACAACGAGAAAGTTCGTTTCACAAAAGAAGTCGGGATTACATCCGTCACTTGCATGATTTTAATCCGTAAGCACCTCTCAGCAATACCGGCCAGGACGTACCGCGACTGAACTCCAGGAACCACGGCAACCACTTTTACCACACCGAACCCGGCCGTCACGACGAGCTACGCCCGAGCGGAAATATAAATTATTTAATTGACCTGTGGACTAGAGAAATCTTTTTGAACCGTCACAGAAAAAATTGACGGCACTTAGCGCAGTAAGAACACCGAGGGGAGAAAAAGGGAAAAATTAATGGCACCCAACGCTAGAGAATAACCGCGATTGCTAAGAAAAATTAACTGAAGAACAAAGACAACGTGGATTTATAATCTAAGAGAATCCGCATTGCGCACCAAATCCGAAAACTTATAAAACATATCATTACTAATTTATAGTATAATAAAATTAAGCACATCTACTATGAGTATATCAAGGTATAACACGGAAGGATGCCATATTACTACAAAAATAAACAACGCCGATTTTCATTAGTCGGTAATTCAATCCACAATTTTATTAATTAAATTAGAATACAAGATAATATTCAAATGTATCAATTTCAAGAGTTAGTTAATTTAATGTAATAATTAAATCGTCTTAAAAATCTTTGTTGTTATTTTGCAAATAGCCTAAATGATAGACCTTGGTACACTATAGAAAAATAGAAACCTTTATTTAAATTAAAATTTATAACATCTACATACAGAAAAGAAAGAGAATTGCGGTTTATGCTTGCACTACCACATTAAAATCGCATGGTCACTAAAGGTAAGGATTTGCAGATTGCATAAACCAACACACCCGTCATAACTCGTGCTTTATACTATTATCGGTGAATTCCCTTCTCCTTTATACGATCATTTTCATTCTTATTCTTCTCTATCTCCTATCACTTTTTTAAAATCACACAGTCGTATTAATAATTACTAACACAGAATATTTCTAAATTCAACCCAAAATAATGGACCTTCACAAAATCGTCGATCCACCCCGATCCCCACTTTCGTATGAGCCTAGTCTTAAATAAGTAAAGAAAACAAAACCTTGCATAATTAAACAAAATAATCCTGTAATAATCTAAACATATACCGGTAGGTACAAAATAAAGGGCATGGCTGCCCAAGCTGTAATAAATTATTTTTTACAAATTTGTGTTTTCCAAGGACCCGTGTACATGTGTATTAAATCATGCCTCTTTTATTAGAGACACGCGGTATATCGCAGCAATAATAATTTATTTGCATACAGAATTCATAGGTTATAACATCATATACACACTTAAAAACAGTTTCAAAACAAATGTAAACGTAATTCGCAAATTGAATTAACAAGTATTTCATATTGGATTAAGCTTGTGTGAAAATGGACTTCCACCATAAAATTTTAATATTGACAATATAAACAAAGAAAGATACCAGTGAATGTAGTCAAATTTCTGATTTCTGAAAACTCCAATACATGAATGTATTACATAATATTATTTGTGCTCAAAGCGGTGAATGTACGTACGTGCGAACGATATCCCGAAAAATATCGAGCGGTACCAAATAATCGCAATTACGTGGAATTGTATGGGGATACACCGTCTGCTTAACGTACAATTCTAACGTTCAGGAACTAGGAAATGCATTGTGTACTGTTATAGTAAAATATGTGAGAAATAACAGCCTATATAGGTAGGTACTTCATTAACATATTATTAACTTTACCATTATACGATGTAATGCTCACGCGTTACTTTTCTTTTATTAAATAATAAATAAGGGCATGTAACATTTAACAAAACTTCGCTAGCAAATCTAAAGGAGACCGCTTTGTCTGGCCATCTCTACCATACTTCACGGCCGACTCGTTCAGTCGTTATCACACATGTGACATCACATATGCTGCCCAATCTCATTTTTATGAAATAAATTTATACAATAGAATATACAACCTAAAAACATTTGCAGGAAAATTTTCCAACCAATAATTTTGTAATTTCATTTAAAAATATGAAATCTGTAATAGAAGCACGAGGGTTTATTTGCTCTAGACCTTACTTGCATTGAGTCCGTTATAGTTCGTAACGGTACCAGTAGTGTTATGCAACGAAGTAAATGTTTGATAGCAAATTGTTGTAGTTGGTTGATAGTTGTCGTTAACGCAAAAAATAGTGTACGACACACGATCATTAAGTTCCTTAGTACAACAGGTTTTGAAACTTAGCCAAACTCAACCTTTTGGGCTTCGCTTTTCTAACTTTTTCTCTGTCTGTTACAAGTCACTTACCGACTTAGTATCGTAATGTGTTATAATGATTATTATCAACAAATAGTGTTTTTGTCTCCTTAAACTGTAAGTGAATTTTTAATACGATTGTAATGGATAGGGACAAAATTAAACTGGAGGGGCGAGTAGATAAACGTTCTGTGTTACATTTAAAAAAAATCTTACTTTTACACTGAACGAACCTGCTATGTGCCAAAGTATATTGTTACGTTCTTTAGGAACGTAGAAACTTAGGATTTCTATAAAGATGAATGTGTAAGGCTACTAAATTTTTCGTTTAGTGAATGCGTAGACACGTAGTACATTTTTTCATTACTCGTCCAAAAAGGGTACTTGTTCTGTAATGGAAGAATATATTATATAATTATATTTTATCTGAGCGTACGTTTAAATGGAGTTAACATGTGTGTTACAACCCAAAAATATCGCCGGTAAGAGGGTAAAATGAAATAGAAGAAGGGGATATTAGATAGAAAGGGTGTTACCTGTAGGCAATTGTATTACGGCGAAAGAATATGAAACTCATGAAGAAATATTTGGAGTAACAGAAACGAGCAGTAACAGAAGAATTGATATAATAGCTATAGAAAGTACTACTATTAACGTTTATAATAGATCCAATTATTAGATTTAAAAGCCAACGTAATCACCAGAGGAAGTACATTAAGAAAAATGCAAAATTTATGAACCTACTATAAATTATTACCAAAAACAAATTAAAAGTTATATATATTTTAGTTTTTGGTTTAATGTTTGGTTCTTGTGGTAAACTGACAAAAAAATTTATCGAACTTAGAAAAAAATGTACTGTATTAGAATCTCTAGATATGTAAATAGTATTGTCAATTTTAAGAAGTTCTGTTATTATATTACGCCACCATTTAAATGGGTGATTGTTCTTTTAGTTTTATTGTAAGTCGGTAATATGTACCTATTTAATATGAAGAATTGCGTTTTATAATCAGTATTAATTGTTGTTTATAAGTATCTTTAAGTATTTGGCATTTAATAATTAACCTTTTATGTTAGCAAACCACTGTGGTAGAATACGGTGTCTATTAGACAAATCGGAAATGCTGGTAAGTCGTTAATAAAATTTTTTATTTCTCTAGAAGTTAGTTACGAAATGAATGTATTATAAAATGGTGGAAAATAAAATACAGTGATTCAACTTATATTTATTTATTTATCAATAAAACACTGCGAACAAAGTGTTTTGTAGTTAATTACTCTAATCTATAATATTGTATACTACATGAGTGTATTTGTTGTGTAATTAACTAAATTTACAAACAAATTTAAGAGGAAAAAAGATTGTGGAAATGATTCTTAGAAAAGCTGGAAGATATAGTGAGGAACTGACAAATTACAAATTGGAAGTAAAATCATTTGTGAAGGACCCATATAAATGAATAAATGCAAATAATTTTTACTAGAAAAACAAGGAAAAAAGCAGAATTAATAAATAATCCCCAGAAAAATAAACAAGCGAAGAAACAGTAGTTGAAGTAACAATGGAAGCTGGTAACTAAAAACAGAAAGGAATTTGAGTACTCTTAGTTGAAGCAAAACAATGAAAACCTTGATAATAAATATATCCTAATCATAAAGCATAAAAGGTAAATAAGATTACATTTAAATCTATGCTAAAAATGATATAAAATTGGATAGAACGTAAACGATTTTATAACTTTTAAGCTGTAATAAGCAATGAAAAATTAACCCCTTAGTTTATTATATGATATTACTTGTTTTGTAGCTAGGTCTTCGAGATGTGGAAATTCCCTTGGTGTTTTTGGCTTCAACTACTACGGTCATTTCGCCATACCCACTAGAATTATGTCGAACCTGGAGGAGTTCTACCCCCAGTAGAGGTTTTTAACATGTCAAACGTAACATTAACACGGGACCTACAATTTTCCTTCCTTATTTCTTTGCGAAGTAGTGGTACGTTTTTTGTACAGCTTTTTATTGTGCTTTGGAGTTGCGGTGGTGCAAAATATTCACCACGAATCAAAATTTATTTTCGTATGCGGTGCAGTGATTTACTTTGTGCACCAGTGGCGATGTGCATTCTATTGAGTGAAAATATAACTAAACGTCTGTAATTGGATTTTATTAGCTGTTAAAGTTTATGTAATTGTTGGAAAAGTTTACTTATATGAAAAATCAGTTTTTATTAGCCTTTTTGTGTCAATTGATGGTGTTTTGCTGTCATGTGTATGCAATTAATTGGTTCAGTTGAGCACATGTTAATTTCATTACTTTTTGTACGATGTTTTTGATTTTATTGAGTGGTACGTATTTCATACCAGTACTCTTCTTGGGTTTAATTGCATATACAATTAATTTTTTATGTGTAAAATGGAAAGAAGAGACGAATTACGTTGTACACTGGTGAGAATGACAGAATAGAAGTAATTTATAACGATTTGCCATCTGGCGTAGAATCCAATGCTAGTTTGTCATCGGATACTGATGATGATGACAATGCGATGGTCAACGCTGAAGGTCCTCCGTTAGTGTTGGATTCTATTTCACAATCAAATTACTCCGAGTGTGAGAGTGAAATTCCTTTAGCTGGTTTACAAAATTTGCAAAACACTGCTAGGAATCCACCAGCCTGGACACGTGCAAAGCCTCCTCAACTTTCAAAAACATGTTCTGAAAAAAACTAGTGTATCAAAAAGATTGGCAACCCTACTCCATTTAAATTGTTCCAATTATACATTACCGATAAGGTCCTAGATTACTTAGTATTTCAA
This sequence comes from Phrixothrix hirtus, assembly GCA_024586415.1. NCBI lineage: Eukaryota > Metazoa > Arthropoda > Insecta > Coleoptera > Phengodidae > Phrixothrix > Phrixothrix hirtus. The sequence goes on from JAHWXV010028020.1 coordinate 7,945, forward strand.
ACAAACCTGTATGCGGAACAAGAGCGCTTAATTTATGTTAAAAAAAATCCAGCAGAACTAAAATCTTTTCTTAATATAAATTTATTAATGGGTATAGAACGTTCCCCAAGTTATAAGGACTACTGGTCTGCTTCAGCAGATCTTCATGATTTACATAAAAGTTCCCTAATGTCACAAAACGATTTGGTGGGTTGTTAGGACAACTGCATCTGCATTATAATTCTGTTAAATGCAAGATTTTTTTACTTCCTTCCATTTCATGGTGAGGATCGAAGTGGTCCTATACATGGGCTCGTAATTAGCATTTTCCACTTAAAGAGAGCGGGAGGTGACCTTGAATTGGTTTCGCGTCCTCTGACGCTTCAACTAACTTACTTTAGAATTACTTTTTGGATTAGGCCCAGCAATATCTTTGTCAGAATCTTTTCTATTATGGCCTCTAGTTTGTTTGGCATTTCCTCGTTTTCTTCCTTAGTCTTTTTCCGTTGGGCGATTGCCGATTGCAGCTGAAAGTAGTGGCATGGTATGTTGTTCTTTTTTAGGATTAATAATAGCATTCCGAAATCTGTTGTATCCTTAGTAAAGATCCGCATGCGATCCTTTGCATTTTGTGCTTTGAGGAAGGTAATATTGCTATCTTCCACAACTTTTTCACCTCCAAATAGTTGTATCCATTTAAGAGCGCTATAAATGGTGGACGTCTGGTATTTAGCTGTTTGTCTTTTATTCCCGTGCCCATCGTTGTGGGCTCGTTTAACCTTATGTGTTTGAGTACATAACTTACATCTTTTGAAGAGTTTTGCTCTTCTGATTCTTCTTCTTGGTTTACGCGTAACTCATTTGTATGTCTGGTATCTTTCTCCTCCATTGTTAACATGGGGGGACTTTTCTCTTTTTTCCCATGTAGTCGTTGATTTTCCTTTCTTCCTTTTCATTGTTTTTCTAGTAGTTGACTGGAAAGCATCCTCACCAGGCTCTTCCCACTTTTCTTCTATGTTGCTTCTTCCTGGGTCTTATTTTTCGAGATCTTTCACTTCTTCTGTTAACCTGTTTATGGCTGATACACATTTTTCTATTATTTCCTGGTATTCCCTCATTTTTTCTTTAATTTTTAAGATTTTTGCCTCGAAGATTGGATCTTCATTTTTTACCTCCATATTATTGATGTTCAATAATATTGTTATTGTTATTCCCGAAATTTGGATAGAATCTTCGGTTAATGTTCATATATATTATTGATCCTGACCCATCCACGCGAATATGAGGGGACTAAGGTTCAATAATATTTTAGAGACTAGTAATTAAGGGTCACAAATCTGACTGCTACCACCCATCTGCTCGCCTCGTACACACTTCCACTTTTCACTTGACTGCCAATCTAACCTCACAATACGTACGTGTTGCTTCTCTGCTCTCTCGAGCGCGACTGCTTAAATCTAAGCGTATCGATGATAACTTTAATAAATTGTATAAAGCACAACTTTTTGTAAATATATTGTCTGATACATTACAAGAGGATTTATTACGACAGCAGCAGGTTGCCGTTGTTGTGTCTATGATTAAAGTTAAAGGGAGGTCTTCCATAAAACAGTATATGCTGAAAAAACCAATTAAGCGCGGGTATAAGGTATGGATTCTGGCTGATAAAAGTGGGAAAAAACTACTATGTATACTTTAATAAATTTTTTTCAAGTGTAGGGCTAACGGAAGACTTAAAATTAGATAATGTTAATGCCTGTGTAACCATTAATCCAAGTCGCAAGTTCCTCCCACAATTCAAAACATAAAAAAATGAAGAGCGGTGAATATGAATGGTATACCAGTAATACACGAACAACCTGCATCAAATGGAAAGATAAAAGGAGTGTGCATTTGATTTCTAATTTCCATGTTGGGGAATCGGCAACTCAAATCGATAGAAAACAGAAAGATGGAACAGAAAATAAAGTACCATATCCTCAACTTGTGGTAGACGATAATAAAAATATGAACTTTGTGGATAAATTTCATCAGAATTTAGCCTCATGCAGACTTGACAGGAAAAGTAGAAAATGGCGGTACCGCATACTCTTCTCATTTATTAGATGCATAATAGTTTTATACTTTATAATACTCTAAATTTACCTAAGTTAACACTGAAAAATTTTAAGCGTGAAGTAATAGGCGGGCTAATATCAGACACTCTGGCGTGCAGGAAATGAAAGTTTGATTCTTCTACTGTTACCATAAAAAATAGAAAACCATATGTACGAGCAGAAGTACGGTTAAACTAAGCGGGACATCAACTAACACGTTCCGGAAGACGAAAATATGCCAGATGTAGCAGTTTTAACAAAAATGCGCGAACTAATTAGATCTGCACAGTCTGTAACGTTGCGTTATGTTTGGGAAAACAGAAGAGCTTCTTCCAAACGTACCACATAAAAACCACTTGCGGATTGGTGGTACATAAATTGTACCATGTTTTTTTTCAATATTTTTGAAAGAAAAATTAATGTTTTTAGTTCTGATATACTTGTAAGTTTATTTACAGAAAAGCAAAAATTAAAATAAAAAATAATTTTGCTCCACTAAGGTATTTTTGCATCAATTCTTTGCTCCTCAAAGAGTTAACTGAGAGGAAGGAATGTTATCAAAATTTTTCTCCGCTGATAAATTTACCGGCCTCATCCGGGTCATTTAGTTGCAGGGGGGAGCATGTTAACCGCTGCGAGGTCGTCCATGTTATATTATAATTTATATAAATGATGTATATGTCCTTCCCAAATTAATTTAGATTTAGTTGAGATGACTACTTTTTAGCATTGAATGAACAATTTCTGATGAAAATGTCTTCAAACAACCTAAAAATATAAAATATCTACAAGTGGTACAAACAAAGCAGTAAATTATTCGTCAATAGCTGAGAATGTTGTACTATTTACTTACTTTCATACAGCAAAATACATTTGATTTTGAAAGATACATTTCAAAGTTCATATGTCGATGACAGTAGCTACCGTTTCAGTGGTGATAAATTTCGTCCAACTAACAATGAAGAAAGTACTTTACCTTTAAACGAAAATTAAGGAAAGGAAGAAGAAATTTTGCTTGTGCAAAGAGTCAAAATAAGGGATAAAAAGATTACAGTTAACGAAATATCATCGAAGAGGTCTAATATCAAACCAGCGGAAAAAAATTGTAATTCATCCATTCTCAAAAATTGAGTGCTTCTGCTTATTAAAATGCTTCAAGCCTAAACTCAATTGAGTATTTAATAACATTTATAGCTCTAACAAGTTTTGATGTTTTAAAAATGAGATAATAGAGATCTGTAAAAAAATTATATGTATATTTTTTATCCTAATATTATAAAAAGGCCTTCAGAAATTGAAGTGTAAAAGGATTTTGTAAATATGTTCTATAAAACCCAAGAAATAGCGACATGAAATTTGGTAATCATTTGAAACGTTTGAACGACTTCTGATTGACTTGACATCACAATATTGGCCTTTTACTGGCGGGTAATGCCACAGGAAAGCATGCAGTATCAATTCTAGTTGGTTTATTAGAATGAAAATAGAGAAATATTTTAAAGCTACAGATTCTCAAAACCTCTTTTGCGTAAATATAGAGATGTTAATTAATTTTATAACAGTAAATGCCAATTACAACCAACCGTAAATCAATGGAATTTAACTTCAGCGGCACGTAGCTAATACTTTAACATATTTTATTACTTAATAGAATAAATTGCTTCATAATGGAATTGAATGTAAAATTGTAATGCTTGACACATAACAAGCATAAATAACTGAAAACGTAATATGCAATAAATCTTCTTCATTTATTTTATCCTAAATGGTTTATTATATATTAATTTTTATCTTTATATGGACATTTTAATGGTGAACTTTTAATTTTATAAAACCTTCTTATAAGCAAAAATGTATTATATATAGATAAATGATAATGATAAATGTTGTAAAATATAATAATAGCGCGGTAAAATTTCTCTATTAAAATATGTCATATTTTACAGCTAAGGAAGAGAAAAAGCCATGGAGATTTAGCTATCGGTTACAGTACAAATAAAAAGAGAAATTTTTGTAGTAATTTTACGATGTAGAATAATGATTATGCGTCTAAACGCGACGTCGCAAGACTTGGTTGCACCAGGTGGATCGTTCGATGCCGGAGAGTGGTCGGGGTTAGTACAACGCAAGATTGCTTCCAAGAAAGAATAAGATAAAGGATGGGCACCAGTCGTTCACTGATTCGCAGAGGCAGCACACCTGAACGACAAGGCGTGTGTTGCACTTACTCTACCCTAAAGTTATTCAAACTGTAGCTTTGGTTCAGCATCTAGAAGTTCTATCGAACTGGAAAAAGGATTAGCTAAAGCTGTTCGTCGAAAATAATACGACACAGATATGTAACAACAGTATTTATTTCACCAAACTGGCGAAATCAACAAAGGAAATTATTGTAATTCAACAAAAGAGGATGTTAAGTACTCTTAACATAATAAAGTAAAATTTATGTGCTCGTAGGGACGCACACATCAATCAAAGTTACTTTTAAGGATTAAGGCTAACATAATATATAGTAATTAAACGAACGCACCTCGTATATTAAACGAAAACAACTTACTCTAACTAGTAACTAAGTCTTACTTGGACGCGAGTATAGGAAAAGCTTCAGATTAAATTTAAATGAGAAATAAAGCGTTACTAAGTCATGATAAACTATCAACGTAAATAATAAAACAAATCTACCTAAAAACAAGGCTGATGGTCAATTTGCGGCGGTTACATTCTCGAGAATAAACCTAGCATATGCATAAATATATACTCAAATAACTGGATTTTAAATTAATTTAAAGTAATGAACAATAGCCTTATGATAGTGGAAAATTGCAAAGTAAAGTTTTGTAGCGTTTTTAAAATAAATAGCAAAAGCGAATTAATTGAATATCAAATTAGACGGCATTACTTTACAGAAAATAATATAACTTTACTATATTGAAATTTATGTATTTAAATAAAGATTACGCATGACATGAGTTAAAAATTAAAACGTAGAAAACATAATAGGTCTTCAAAAGTAGCGAGGATAGCTTGATAAAAATTTATCGGAGATGTTATCCAAAAACATGGTAATTTATTTATAGTAAGTAATTTTTAATTTGAATATAAGCATAACTGTGCGCTGCAGATTGAGCGACGTAAAGCGAAGAAATAGGTAAACGAAAGTGTACGACCTTTTTCAGAAACTAGTAACATTCAAAATTTCAGCAGGCAGCTTCCGTAAAGTTGCAGCATTTTTGATAAAAGCGCCTGGCGGAATGAAGCCCCCAGCGGTAAAAGGTGGTAGATGTTAAAGTAGCACAAAGAAAAACCAACCGAAGCACAGAACATATGCACATGTGGCTATAGCCGATAACATAGAAAAGGTGTCGATAAACTAACATATGCGAAATGTTTGTCGAATTTAACCAAGGACTTATGATTTAATACAATGTACTGTTAGGATCTTAAAATACAGAATGCTCTAAAGCAGGTTAATTAATAATTAATAGAGAAATAAATTTGTAGCACAGAATTTTTATAGCTACTGGAAATAAATTACGTATATATGTAAACGAAGCTAGAATAAAAATAAAGCAAAAATTTCAATTGATATGCCCAATAATTCAATAACGCATATACGAGGTTCAACAAATAATAATTAATTTGTACAAGTAACCGAAAAGAGTAATCTAACTTTAACCGTGACAATTTGTTTATCAGGTTGAGATGTCAATACATAAGGTAAAACATCAGGTTTCATATGTACTCTTGTTTTACCATCCAGTATGTATACTCATAAAAAAACGATTGAATAGTTTTCTTATCGATAGCAGCCCTTACATGCTTGATATTACTGAGGAACCTTTGGGAAGAATTGTCCTAGGGTTTTACGTGGTAAATTATCTTTAAACTGTATCCATTGGATTAAATCCACATTCAAAAGGAGATTTTTTTCTTGACCAATTTTTTATGCATGTGCATTTTTACTGCATATCTTAAATCGAATATTGGAAATCCAAAATCGCATATTGCAGTATCATGCTGAATAAATGCCAATTATTTATCTTTTGTGAAAATACACTGATGTCGTATCGTATATCTTTTCAAAATAATTGAACTCCTTGGAATGTTATATTTAATGGATGCTTCACTCTGAGTTAAAACCTTATTATCAATGTCTATTAAACATAGTTCCATTTTCTGTTTACTATACTACTTACAAAGGCATCCACCAACTTTCCTTCTGGACAGTTTTTCTCATGATATGTTATTCGGGAACAAGCAGAAGTTGATTTTCGACGATAATTTAGAAAATCGATTGGACTAGTGTAGAAACTCAAGTACTAAATTTTAAACTTTGCGAAATGAATACAAAAGGAAATAACTTTTGCTTGAAACCTTACTATTATATTTAACAACATGGATACACTACATTTCTGAAAAACAATGGCAAAATCATTCGGGTATTGGAAGTGCGACGTGACGGGAAAAGTTTGACATGATAAACTTTCTCCCCAAAATGCCAGAGCTGTCTTGACTACATAAATATATGCTGTCTGGGAGCAGAGACATGAGATGATTAGACTCGGCATTTCTATCTAAAAATGTATGTAAGCAAATATGGCAATTTTATGCGACAAGTGGAGCTAGGAATGCATATATTACGTTGTCAATGCGTATATCCTCAACAAATAAATGTTTGCTGATTTCAATAATATTTGAGAAAATGAAAGCTTTATTGTGTTTTAGAATTGGAAAATATTTCTATATTGTTTTTAGTTTTTCGGAGATAGCTTTGAAAATTTGACAATTCTAATAGTTATAACTTGTATGTATTTTTAAAATTTCTAATTGTAATTACGCACACGCTTGGTTTTACCGTACTATTACACAGAATTTTGCCACAAAATAAGTAAGTACTTGAATGCCAGGTGTCTGCATGGGAGTAGAGACATGGGTCTTTGTTTGGGAATAGAGACGCGAAAGGACTAGACCCGGCATTCAGGTACTTGTATTGTGGTAAAATTCGCTGTATAATAAATAATACGATGAAACTGCGCATATACGTAAATACAATTTGAATTTTTCGTTAAAATTTGCTTGAACATTTCAAGATGAGATTTTGATGTTTGTTGCATTCCTCACTAATTTCCACTTGCCCCTTACAATTGCCACATTTGTTTATAACATTTTAGATAAGAATGTCAGATCTAGTTCTCTCACGTCACTGTCTGGGAGCGATATGTGGCACCGTCATGGTTTCTACTGGCATACATACTAACGGTTAGTTTCATTTCAAAAAATATGATCTACTAACAACAGATGCTGCTACATGTCTCTAGAAAGTTAATGATATTTAAAGGCATACTTAGGCCGTAGTTGGGCTCAAGGATCATTCTTGAGTGGTTTTACGGTATTTAAATACAAGGTCTTTCACTTAGCTTTGATCACTGTACAACTTAGTAAAACTTCAGGAAAATTTAATGGTTAATGGGTTTCCTATAAGAAGATGCTAAATAACTTATCCGGTTTAACCAGAAGTGGACCCAATATTGGTTTCTTGAATAGCAAGGTATAGTACGTTTATACGTATTGGTTAGAGTATCTTTTCATGGTTATAATGATGTATAAACGTGTGTGCATGTAAAAGAAAATAAAACTATAATCTTGAATGTGTTATATTTAATTGATGACAAACAAACAAAAGAAAACAATGAAAAATACCAAAGTTATTATAAAATATATTCAAACTGGCGACCTTCTTTCTGTTGACGTAGTACAATAGGTTGTTACAATGCCCCTCCAGTAGTTAATGAGGTCTGCTCCGGATAAATATTCCATAACCATTTACAATTTTTAGTAGTAATTCCTTTACATTAGCTGGTGCTCTATCATACATGCACTCTTTTAAAGTACTCCATAAAAAGTAATTCAGAGAAGTAATACCTGGGGAGCGTGTATGCTGTGGTATAGGTCTGTGAGACTAATCTGTCTTCTACTAAACTTACCTATTATTTAGAACCGTTGTAATTATTCGTCCAATGTGAAAAATTAATGGTTTCCATATTTGGAGGGGCACATTTTCAAGCAGTTCGTAGAATTTATTACCTATATAAATAATTAATGTAGCGTTCAGGTGTTAAGTTCTCTTGGTAGAAGTAGGCTCCTATCAAATATCATCCAATTAAATTACACCACACATTTATACTTCATCGATCTTGAAAGTAACGCTTTCTGAATACGCGCGAATCTGCATCACTCCTGAAATGGCCGTTATACCTATATATTATCCCGTTGTTAACAAAACGAGACTCGTCTGTTCAGAGAATGTTATTTAAGAAACTAGCATCGTTATAATGTTGAACGGAAACCAATGTGCAAAATGTAAACGACGCTTGTCAGCCCCAGATCGTAAATGTTGCACAAGATTAAACTTATAGGGGCGGTATTTATGATGTTTAGTATGAGTTGAACAAATGAAGCAGAAACACCTGTTTATTCAGCATCAACTTTAATTGAAGAGGTCGGATTTGCTTCAACGCACGTTAGTAAACTAACAGTGTTTCCTTTATTTCATGTAGGTCTTTCGTGGTTTCAATGATTATTGCTATTTATACGACCTGTATTTTGTAGTTTTCCTTCCAGATAAATTAAAGAATCAGCGGAAGAATGAAAGCAATTTGAATAACGCTGTCTATAGTATTGCAGCTCTTCCTTGCATTTTTTACACTCGCCAAATACTAATCCAGCGGCGGTTCCTTAATAAGTGCATATGAGAACGTGAACTCCCAAATAAATACGCATTTACGCATTAAAAAAACGAAAACATTTATTATTCTATTTTTCTATTTATGTATTTAACATTCAATGAA